>JAUJPO010084805.1:0-10242 GCA_032270745.1 Tiaropsis multicirrata | reverse complement strand
TTTGAAATTTTACCCCTAAAATTGGCGTTTTTAGGCCAAATTAGCCTATATTTTGGACTAAAAATACCCTCAACCGCCAAATTAAATTCCGCGAAATATTTAATTTGCAAGGTCTGAACCGCGAAATTAAATGCCGAGAAATTTTCTTCCCGCGAAATTTTCTTCCCTTAAGGTAGTACAAATTAAGAACAGAGGATGAAAACCTAAGGTTTTACAGGAATGCCTCAGTTGAATACAAATTACATCTCCTTCCACGAAGAGAACAATTCAACTAGGAGTACGGATGAAAATAGACTATAGACCCAAAATAGACCTGTAAGGCTTTGGCATGTATCAATAATGTCATCTTTAACCTCTCAGTAGACACCACAATCGACTCAGATTGCTTGCGTCGATGATAACAACGCCAGGATGGACAGATTCCTTAAAAAGTGCTGTGTTCATTTTTTTAGATGGAAATTGATAAGAATGCTGAGACGAAAATAACGGTGTTTGAAACATCAATAAAATCTCACCCCTCCTTTAAAAGATGACGACGAAATTGGCCGTACCCGCCTTCTCTAATTATGCTTATGAAATGATGCATTTAATAGACACAAGTTGGAAAAAAGGTTAAATGGCTTTTGTCACGTCGATCGAACGGCTTTCGCAGACTACTTTTTGATATTCTCTGGAGAACTCTTGATATGGTAATAGGTGAGGGCGCGCATGTTCTATATTTATCTTGACACACGGAGGAGAAATGATGATTGTTTCCGGAAAGCAAACGATTGAATTCGGAATCCTTGAGATCAAAGAGTAAATAGACTTGTAGTAGTAGCATGACTAGAAGATACGTTGTTCTCTTTATGTAATACCGTTGTAATATATGTAATACGTAATCTCCTTACGTAATTTGCAAGGGTGCTTCATTTAACTAAAAGGATATGTATGTATGTTACAACGGCTGAGATATATAGAGTAGAATGTCTGAAAAAAGTAGAACATTGAAGACAACATTTTCTTTTACACAGCGTATAATTACACAAATCAAATTTATTTTCCATTGTATCAAAAGAATCTCGCAAGAAGGTCCGAAAAGTTTGATCGAAATCCACCCACACAATGTGAACAAAGAAATCGAGGTCAATTTTCATGCAACTGTTAAATGGCGATGACCGGTGAAAAAAATCAGACATTGGATAAAAAAACAACCGATTGCTTACGTTGTAAATGTACAAGTATAGAATTAGTGAGAAAAAAGTTCGTATAAATCATTTTTCTACTACAGTGTGTTGCGTGATGCTTCATTTTTCCCGATCACGCAACAGACATATAATCGGATTTCAAAGAAAGTGATACTTCACAATAAGAAGATTCCCGAAAAGAAAAAAAAAACACAATCATACCTCTAGCCATACCAGTTCCAAAAAGTTTGAAACCATGATCTTCATCAGTAGTACAATTCCAACGATGACATTTAAAATTATCTTTACAATGTGCTAATCCTTTCTTAAATCCTTCTACACCATGCAAAAAGGGTATAGGTGCACTTCGACATAAATCCATAAATTGCGTGTTCTTTTCCATCCCGTATTTTTTGAGTTCGTTGGTGCAAAAGACTTCAGCAATCTCTCTCGCCACCATAGTTCTAGATGCGAATGCAACAAAAAACATAGAGGTATAGCTGATAAAGACCAGTGAAAAAGAATACATTGTGTGTGATGTAAAAACACTTCTCGTGCTTCGGCCGACCTCCTTATTCACCCCTCTATCGCTTTTAGAGGTATCCTTTTTTAACTCGCTTATTCAATTCTTTTTCTTCTTCTTTCCGAAACCAATAAAAACCCAGTGCAACTCTTCCTTTTATATATATACAAATCAAAATTCCTTTCTTGATTGTGATTCACTTGTCCATAAAACAAAAGGATTGTCTCTCTATTTTTTCTTTCTTAATAATCACCAGGCCGTTGCTGACCGTCCAGCGTCAAGACTAATGAAGTACTAAATCCAGTTATCGAATGAAAGTGAAAAAAAAAAAGGTTAAGAAAATCAGCGCGACCGAACGATGAAATAAAAATCAACTCTCCGATAAGAAGCAAAAAGCGAATGTTTAAAACTGGATTACTGCTAGAGATCAAATAAATTAGTGCTTAAGTTTACGAGACAATATTTTTTTTCTAATTAAGGATAATTAGCAAATCTTTTATAAGCAACGGTCGTGAACTTTATAAGAATTTTATAAGTTTTTTTAACTGGAATTTAAAGTATCTTTACAAGCGATAAAATCTAACAAAAATGGAGGTCGGTCCGCTTTAGACTAAACTTTGTGAGAAGCACGAAAATTATCAACAGCCAATTAGATAATCATAAAATAGAAATTGACCTTTTCCAGATGCGTCAAAAAGTAAGTATAAAAATGTAAATCTTAGGGGAATAAATAGGGGAATTTTTCTAGATTTTTCATCAGCGAGGATAAGATTAATAAAATATAAGGACATGAAAATTCCATTGGGTATACTTACGGTAAACTTTCAACGTTGAAGCCATATGAAAAAGACGAAGTAGCCGAAACCAGCATATAATAAACAAGTGAAAACATGAACCACATTTCGAAAAAGGAACCAAAATAAACAAACTGAAAAACTAATAAGCGAACAGCAAACACTACATCCTTAGGATAAGGACGTTTCCAATCAACTAGTCGTTGATGAATGGTCTTCTTCGTTCCTTCTTGACAAAGTCTTCAAACAAGAATAAAATCTATTTGTGATTTAAAGCCACTTCTCAATAAATGTTGAACACTGATGATTTTTCACAATCAGTACACAGGATGGTTGATCGCGCTCTATTGATTGATTGTTTTATTTTGTTATTTGTGTGCGGATAATTTCAAATGGTGGATAATCAACAGTCGGGTCGCGCTTCTTGTAAATCCCTTTATTTGCAAAAAACGGCAGGATATTTCCTTTAAGCTCTTCAATCCTTTATCTCCTTTATGTGTGACTCTAAGAGTTCCAAGATATTTCATCGATGATCGATGACAACGTCTCTACAAGAATGTTCGTCAACAAATTAAGAAAACACTCATAAACAAAACACCGACAATCTGCGTATACATAAGAACAACAACGTCGATTTACCATCTAATAAATGAAGAATCAATCTCATCCACGGTGGTCCGTTCTTACGCGCGGCCCGTACTTATATTAGTCCAAAAGCAAAACAGTCATCAGACAAAAGATGTTGTATATTACACGTCTCAATGAAAAATTGTATATTACTTTGACTGATATTTTCTCTCATGCACATCAATTCAAAATTACCTCTGATAGGTAGGTGCTAAATAATGGCAATGAAATTAAAACCCCTGTGTGACATTAAAGATGGCTATTATTTCTCATCCCTTTGGGGTGACTTTTTTCTTGAACATAGCCGACAAAAAAGTGACGTTTCTTGAATAAGGTTACCACGTTCGGACATTTTATGAACGTTCGGAAAAGGCATACACTGAACTTTTAACCACAAATTCAATTCACATAAATTTTTTTCTTTCTTCTTTCATTCTTTCAAATATATCATGTCTATGTACAAAGATTCGTTTTTTATTTATTTCTAATACGTTCATCAAATTTGTGTTACACTAATTAACTTGAGGAGTCGGTACAATTAAGCCCCTTGTCTTCTCTTTCTTTATTGCGAGTATTGACTTTGATACCGCTTAGTCTAGTACGATTTTCATGAGCTTGTTACATGATACTAGTCTATTATTATCAAACAATGAAAATATAATCAACATTTTGTCACACTTTCAACGTGAAGACTTTTCAAGATTAAAATTTCGTTTAAAAAGAACTAGATCATCTGTGAAAGGATGACTTTCTGTCGACGAAAAGAATGCACCATAAATTATCACTTGTTGAACAAAAAAATACGTAAGACCAAGACAGTTCAAATTGAATATCATCAATTCATTGGCGAATTTTTCTTCTCTCGAGTTTTTAGAAATTCTTTAAGTCATCACGTGATATAGAAATGAACATTTAACATGTTGATGTCATTAAAGACAAAAAAATAAACCAGGGGCAGAATATGTCGCCCCAAAAAGGGATCGCAATCAGATGCTAATCAAAGAAACTGAAATGAATACGAGAAAGAAGCAACTCCTTCAAGTAAACGCTCATAGGGCAGTCAAGAGATTAGGATGGACACCATTCAATCCCATGCATATCATTATATACGTCAACATTTTCCGTTTAATATCAGTCATGACTTGGAAATCAAATTAAATATTGACAAACTGGTGCACTATCGTAATGACGTCATTTTGATTTTACCGTTCTCGAGTCTACACTGGATATTATTGTCTTTAAGGAATTCATTTGTAGCTAGTCCCTGCTGTTGTAAAGTGTCTATGTACTGTTGGTTGGCTTGATTACCGTAACAGACATTTTTTATCCCAAATATTGCCCATTGCAAGATATCTGTCAGAATAAAATAAAATAAAATAAATTACATTCACTTCACTGAGAAAGTTAACTTTCATTTTTAGTTCAACTCCTTTTTTATCGTGTGAGACCATTCAAAAAGTCAGTTCCTTGGAGTTGACAGGGGTTTTCTACCATGTTCTAAATTGCTGGTTATTTATTATTGATTAGTTAAACTAACTAGTTTAACGGTAATTCGAACAAAATTTCCGGTCCCGTCCGAATTAATCAAACTTACAATTAAACTCGTATAGTTCGAAAACTCATGGTCCGAATTCTCCTGGAATTACACGAGTTAACTGTAACAATAAAATGAGGGAAAATAAAAATCAATTAAGGTTACATGGATTGGCATCATCGATATTGCATGCGTTCAATAATGCTTCTATTCCACCAAGCTCTCGTATCTAAAGGTGAAAAACATTATTATATAGGTCGAATATTGGGATAGTCGAATTAGAGAGAAACTATTCAGTTTCTGGGTGTCGATTTAGAGAGAGCTTTCTGCCTCAGGCTAAGAAGCTTTGTTCATAATCATCATAATGAACCAAATGAGTTTTGAAAGAAATGAGGTGTATAATATGAGCGTGTGAAAATGGGAAAATTGGACCACAAGGAATGTATAGGGAAGACAATCTACTCTGATCAACACTTCGTAAAAGATTGAAGAGAAATTTGATCGAGAATAACATCCGTTCATTTCCTTTGTTTTATAAGTTGAGAAGCACGGTTGATCAGAAGCAAGACGATAGACGCTAAGAAGTGACTAAGATTTATAATTTCAATATTTTTGTCCATTAAAACGTTTTCCAACGTTGAAATTTTGTGATTTAAACCACCACAACGTGTCGAGTCAAAACCTTAAACTGAAAATGGTTTTGACCCAATATCAAGTCAATTATTAAAAACAGAATCTTGACTTTAATCAAGTATTTTTATCGTATGACAAAAGTCATCAAAGCTTTTCTCTTATTCTCTGCAAGGTGTGTGTTCTATTCAAAGTGATAAAAGCAAACTTCCTTCAAATGATTATCAGGAGAGACCCATACAGTTGTTTTTTGGGCAAAGGACAATTCAGTCACCACCAATACATTTGAATGTAAAACTTAAGAAGAAATTTCCCTTTTCAATTACTATGAACATCAATTGATTGAGATATATGGAAGCTGTAAGAATCTGTAACAGTCTGATCACGTTAAAAACATAAAGTTTTTGAAGTAACCGTTAAATCTCTTCTGCTTTTTATCTCTTGGACTTAATACTTTGTGAAGAGATTATAAACTTAATTTTATCTCTTCTTTTTATTTGTAGTATAGCATCCATCAAGATTCAATAACCCCGGGTTTTATGTCTATGAAGAAGTTTAATAACCCCAGGTTTCGAGCCTATGGAGGAGTTCAATAACCCCAAGTTTCATCTCTATGTAGAAGAAAAAATGGTGAAATTCATGACAGTTTACTTTTAAAGAACTCTCGATGCTTTGATTGGACATTGGAGAATTTATTGAGATTAATGAAGTGTGACTATAGTAAACTGTTCAAAGCACATTTCTTGATCCCCTTTCTGATTGAATAAAAAATTTATTTTATTGTCTATCATCAAGAAAACTGTTCTTGGTGGGGAGGCTTAGAAGATTTCCTACATCAAGTCTATAAAGAGTAATTATTCATAATGGCGGAAGTGGTGCTGTGTGAGTTTTGTTTATTTTTATCATCCAGTAGAGGGACAACAACAACAAGAACTTGCCTTGATTACCAAACTGTTTCGTCATGCCGAAAAAGCCTTGATGCGGGAAATTCAAAATAATTTCAACAAAAAAGAATGCCAAATGCTAATTAGTTGATTAGTCGAATATTGACTTATAAGAATTTAACTACGATAATAAAGATTAAAGTCCAAAGAATGAAGATGAGGGCTCATTTTTCAGCTGCGTAAATTGTAGATTTGTATAATAATGTATCAGCTTAAGCATTAAATTAATTACCATACATATAGTCAGTAGATAGAGCGCCAAAATTGAAAATTAACGATTGTCTTTCCGATTCTTATAGAAAACAATAGATTCACACACCGATAGAACAATGATGGAACAAATTGCTTTATAACGACTTGAGGTTCTCAATCAATTAAAGGAAAGCTTGAAATGGAACGAAGAAGCAAGCGTTTAAAAGCTACACCTTCCGGAATTTTAAGCCGAATCTTACTTTTTCATTACCGCAGGCGGCCTTCAGAGGAGAGCAACAAAAAAGCAAAGAGAGGAAACAGTGTCAGGATTCTCTACTTATGTTTGTCAGACTTTAATAAAAAGCCGTTGGCTTTGACTGGCTTTATATGGATATAGTTAAACAGTCTTTATGACTTTATGTGAGTTCTTCAGATCCCTAGTTGACTGTATTACGGAGATAATTACATTGTGAAAATGTATGAATAGAACGAAAAGTGGGTCCTCGTCATAAACATGAGCTTAACAAATGATTATGATGGAGCTTTAGATTCTAACATTGACTCACCCTTCAGTCTAATGGTATTTCCAAGGTAACCCAACTAGAATGACATCAAGGGTTGACGTCAAAAACTATATAACTTATTGAAATAATGGCTTAAAATAATATGACGTAATCTTAATAGAATATAGATAGGTTAAAAAGGGAAAAGGCTTTATCACCTGTTTTTGAATGTTGAT
The DNA here is from genome assembly GCA_032270745.1 of Tiaropsis multicirrata. Lineage (NCBI taxonomy): Eukaryota > Metazoa > Cnidaria > Hydrozoa > Leptothecata > Tiaropsidae > Tiaropsis > Tiaropsis multicirrata. The sequence goes on along the minus strand of JAUJPO010084805.1, from coordinate 3,093 downwards.
GTTTTTGTATGCCAAGTTTGAGATGACTCGCACTAAATCTTTTTCGAAGGCCACGGTGGGATGTTTCTTTGGTAGTTGCTCTTTACTATTGTCTTTCTTTTTATCGCCGTTTGTCATCTGTTTTTGTTTTAACACACCTAATTGGAAAGAAATAAGGGAAGAAATTAAAAAAGGACATAAAAAATAAAGAAGGGTTTTCCTTGATAGCCCTTGAAAAACTGGCATGCCTTCCAATAAGCCACAAAAACCTTGCAACGTTTTTTCTTTTAGAACAAAGTTTTTAAGAACATTTAGGCTGAGATTCTTTCGAAAATTAAGAACATCTTAAGAACGTGCCAAGGCTGAAATTAAGAAAACCAAAAAAATTTCAACTGCAAAGGAGGATTTTTCAAAGGAGATTTTAATAAAAATGTGATTTACGGTACTTTTGGGATAATACATTTTTCTTTGTCATTGGGATTCATACACTTAGAACATTAATAAGAACACCCGAGGCTCAAAATGGTTGGAAAAATAAGAACAACCAGACTCAACCAAAATTTTGATGTTCTAATAAAAAAATGCTTTCCAGTAAAATAATAACACGCAGTTGGAGAATAAAAAATAAATTGCCAATAAGCTCGTTAACAACGTTTGGTCAGAATTTATCATAATCCGATAAAAATTTGAAACAATTAAAGATTGAAATTTTAATGAGAACAGAATCAACTTGTTAATTACCATTATCAAACGGCTGATTACACCTATAATTATGACATTGCAATAAATATACGAAAAATTGAGCTATTCATATTAAAAATAACGACAAAATCAAATCACATTATGACTGTTGCATACCCAGTTGCATTTTAAAAGATTTCAATTACAAGATCGATGGCGTTGTTCACATTGTGTTGTTCGATTAAATTCAAAAACTTAACTGGGTAGAAATTTTGGTCTGAAGACTATTATCGGCACAGGCTAGAAAATTATTTGGTTTGAGCTTGCAATGTTTTAGTAGACATCGATTATTTTTATTTCGGTACGGTATAGTACAAGTTTTCGAAAATATGAAACTGAGATTGAACATTATAAAATATTACAGGGAAACTCAAATATCAAATGAAACCGATCCTTGATCAACGCTAAGGATTGTGGTTAATCATCAGACGTGATCTCACCTCAGAATCGAGTTAACATATCAAAGCCTCGAGTAAAATGAATTTTTTATATTATCAATAATCAAGTTTACAAAAGAGCGACAATTTTCTGATCTTTTAAAACAGGATTAACAAAGACCCAGATTATATGGTCTCTGATGACATTTCTGTAATGATGTTATCCTTCTAAGAATTTCGAAATATCGCATCGGTACATGACTATAATTAAGCTTTTTTTTTCTCACCCTAATTCTTTTCGCAAATAACATTTTTACGATGAATCACCAGTAGATAATAAAATCTAGATTACTGCTTATAAAGCAAAAAGATTTCACAAAAGAACTCAAAAATAACTTTTTTCCTGTTTCAAATTCAAACGTGCTTATAGATCTCTCTTAAAGTCTCGAACGTGATAAACCAAGATAAACAAACCTCAAATAATTCAAGAATTCTAAATGCTAATTGTTCTAGTAACTACTGCAGAAATTTAAACAGATTGCATTATTATAGTGTGCAAGGGGTTTCCAGGTCCCACCTGAAATTTTCAGTCCCAGCACAATCCAATTCTCCCACCTGAAATATCTGAGATAAGGTCCCACCTCTTTACCTTACCGGGTCGGGGAAGTTGCCTGGGCCAAAAACAGGGTCCCACCTTACAGTACTTTATTAGAGGGACCCAACCCATAACTTAGTAATTTTGAAGCATGACAATAATAACATTTGATAAGAACAGAGTTATTCTTTATGTTTTGTTAAGAAATGGTGAATTGATGAATCATAGAAATGTGTGAAAGGCTCCAAATCCCACCTAAATGAATAAGCTCCCAGCATAACCTTTATCCCCCAGCTGAAATACAAAAATTCCAAACTCCCAGCACAACATTTATGACCCAAATCAACAATGAATTTTGAAAAAATGGATAAACAATGAGAAACGACAGGGAGTTTCAATTGAAGGCTGGAGCCCCATGGGGGTGTGGTTTTAGGTCAATGTTTTTGGTTTTTCTGAAATGTAACAGGTAGAGGAAGGTTTGTTTAAAAATTGTCCATCCAAAACATAAAATCACACATTGTCATGTTTGTTTGACTGGTTTTTTTAATTTTTCAAAAAAATTTAACATGTTTTCTTTCCTTTCAGCTGTCAAAATAAATAAAAAAGTTTGAAAATGAATGTTGAACATGAAGTCAAGCTCTTGGTCGAAGAGATGAAACGACTTGGTGAGAAAAATGCTGACGGTCAATATGTAGTTACGTTTGGTGTTGTTTTTAACGATACCCGATGCGCTAACATCTTTGAAGCCTTGGTTGGAACCTTAAGAGCTGCCAAACGCAAGAAGATTGTGAAATTCGAAGGGGAATTGTTGCTCCAAGGAGTACATGATCAAGTGCCAATTACACTTTTGCAGGGTAATGACGACTGAAAATGGTTTGATTAGATTAAAACTTAATTTAAATGTCTTCAAATTTTTTTTATTTAATTTATATTGAAATTTATGAATTTTATAAATGTTTTTCTTTCTTTTTTAGTTTGTTTTTGTTTGTGACTTTTTCTGTTAGGGTTTTTTTAAAGGGCTTGTTTTTAAGGCAAGGATTTCTTGGGAAAATGTCAAAATTTGTTTTTATTAAACTCAATTTATTCTATCTGAATCATCATCTTTTACTAAACTTTCAATTTCTAAATTGCAAATTTTTAAATGGAACCTGTACAAAAGAATTTTGTTATTATTTTTAAGGGCGAAATAAATATTTTGTTCAAGTTTTGACATCATGTAGACACTCTCATCTTGTCATCACTTACATCTATAGGAAGTAATAAAGAAATGTTCTTTTATGTAATTTCTTGTTTGTTAGAGTGACTTTTTATAAACCTTAGAAAGGGGTTAGTTGAAAACCTGGCCTACCTCTATGGCTCGGCCATACGGCCTACACTATGGCGTACCCTATGGCCTACCTA
>JAUJPO010084794.1:0-10243 GCA_032270745.1 Tiaropsis multicirrata | reverse complement strand
AACTCGTACAAATACAAGTACAAATAATTATGACGCGAGCATAAATAATTATGACGTGTGAAAAGCGGAGCGCTATTACTAATCTTTTTTTGAAATTTTTGGAATAGACCTTTTCATAAATTACGTCACGACCAACGACTGTCTCATTTTGTATTGAGTGCTATCAAGAATATATAAGGTAACCGAATCCCAAGGGGGCTTGTCAAAACTTGACTTCATTGATAGATGTGTAATTTTCAATCTTGTGAGACATAATTACCTTGGTATTTGTATAAAAACGAGGCAGTCGTTGGTCGTGACGTAATTTATGAAAAAGTCTATTGTTTTGAATGTTCTGCAATCTCGTTCCCCCGCCCGCGCAGAGGATCCTCTATTCGACATTTCTCTATCGCGCTACCTGGGGCCCTGGAAACGAGGTTGTGATTTCTGAATACTTAAAGTGGCAGGAATCCCAGCAGACACATTTCGTTCCCAACCTTCTTTCAACAACGTTCCGTGTACCTCCTAGGCTATAGATACTTTGATTAGGAAAGGCTGATGTTTTGATATCAGCACTGTGTGGTTAGACAGCAGACTTCCACACCCAACATGAATCATACACGATACTATGCAATTTGTTAGTTTCTATTAAACCACAGATAAGATTCAAACCGCTTTACAATTTCCAAAAATATTGGAGGTTTAGATAAAAAGACACAACAGCTTTTGATATAGAGGTTTACGTCAAGGTGTAACTGGGCCTTTATGAAACTCCCTAATAAAATAATCGATTGATTTCAAGCTTAAGAGGCCCCGGTTCTCGCGATATCTTTCCAAATTCACGCAGTCCCGACTGTCACTCAAATCGGAGAAATTTCTTCAATTCACGCATTTGTGCATCAAAATTTCACTTTTCACGCATTACGCAAACAACCTTATTTTCCCGCATTCACGCAAATCTTTTTCGAAATTCACTTATTCACCAGGGACTGCATTTACCACTGGAGGGTAGGGAACTTCCTTAACATTACATTAAGATTGGTCAGTGATGCATATACTGTATGTCAAACGATACTTAAGGATCAAAGATACCTAAAACTTTGGGTTTGATGAAAAGGGTAAGTTCCTTTCCATAACTGGTTTGGAGATCAAACCATTTTTTACTGTAAAACCGGGCGACGAAATAAAACACAAAATGAGACTTACCTCTTTAAAATTGAAATGAGTCCTTATCCATTTGATATTCATTTGATTCTGCAAAATATCAATGCCAGTTATACCGATCAAGTCTTTCGTTTTTTGTGACTTGGTGCATAAACATATTGAGAGCCAACTGAACAAAAGAACGGTGATGATTTCTATGAATTTCTTTGTTTCCATTTTATTGCTTGTTTGGTTGTAATTTTAATTCTTCCTTCTTTTCTTCTTTAATTTCAATTTTTGTTTCTAGTTTTGTTTTTACCTGAAAAATAATATTATAAATAATATTATTATAACGCTTTCTCAAGATTGTTTCAACGTCTTTTGATCGCTTAATACCCTTGCCAGCCGACGGGGATGTGCCGCTGGGGTTTGAAAAATAGACCCTACGTGGGACTCAAAATGCGCGAAAAAGAATGAAAAGATCCTGAATGGACACTTTTTACTACTCTATCAGATGTAAAATGACAAAAAAGCCGACTCTCCCACACGTAAATATATATCCAGCCCAGCGAGCGCAACGGTCGTTAGTAGCCGTCATTAAAAATGTACTGAAATGATTCGAAAATTAACATTATATTTCTCGAAGGTGAGCAAACTAGCTTTAATCCTTTTTCTTGGATATGTTTTGTCAAAGATGACATCATCATTGTAAATTCCTTTATTCCACATTCATTCAGTTTCTCCCTTATCATCGCGTCTGCCTGCTGACAAAATTAAAAAAAAATAAAAACATAAAGATTGATGACAAGCAAGACATTCTTTGTTTTTTTTGTTTTGTTGAAAGACATCAACTTTATTTTTGTGTGGTATTTTGATCAAAAGATGTCTAATTCCTGTCAATTTGCAACAATCCGGTATATGGTCATTAATTCTGATCAAAAAAACTTTATGGTTATTCTACCGCAGAGATAATTAATCAAAATCGATCTTGCTTTCAGCAGATAGATAGATAGACAGATTACAAAGTCTTTATATAATGATTTAAAATTGTCCTCAATCTTTTAAATTCCAAAAAAACAATCAAAAATTGCACATAAAGTTATTGTTTTGATGGTGATGAGTCCAAGGGCGGATACAGAGGATGCTCACTAACAGAGAGTTAGTGTCTGTGTGCTTAAAACACGTACTTTCATATAGAAATCGTCCTCCAAAAGCCCTGATCCTAACTCCCCCACATTCGTCGACGCGCTTTGAATATCTAAACTCAATAGAACTGAAAAGGCTACTTAAAAAATCATCAAAACATCACACACAGCATCAATTACTGATCTTCTTAACTTCAAGAGGATAGTCCATGCGAACGGCTCTTATATATACATGAGAGGAAAGCAACCGCAGGCTAAAGACATACCATCGTCATTACCTTATTAAACACCAATGACGTCATTGTTCAAAAATGATACATGTACCAATATCAGGAAGAAGCTTCATTAACCCGATAACCAAATAAACCCCCTGAAATGCTTGGTATTTATGTATTCGATTCGCTGCAATTGAGTACGGAATACCGGGGGTTTGCGACATCAAAAAATTATGATCTTTTCAAGATTAACCCCCTTTGATATGTGCTTATTACATGTTATTATACATTTCTTTAATATTGAAAATGTTGAAAAACGAGGGGGTTGAATTTTTGTCTGGTTTTCATTTTTTACTTTCTCAATGTTAATATTGATTCTGAAAAAAATTGAGAGAATGCCTTCATCATAAACCTCTCTAAATATAGTAAGTATAACAATCTTTATAATTAGGGTCATTATTAACTGCTCTTTCCAAACAACGTTAATGACTGTAATTTCCCCTTTTTTTGTGTTGTCATGCTAAACAGGCTGAACCCGAGGTCGAATCATGTGATTAATTTTCAGTGTGATACATGAAGATTATTTTCTTATAAAACAGTGGAGGGTACACACAGAAATTTTGACAGAGAGTGTTGACTTTCCTATCTATTCTCACCTTGACGACCGTCGGGGACGTGTTGCCTGACAAGTATTTGGCAAATTTCATCTGATTTTTCACCCTGACCTGTCAGAGACTAGAAGGAAAATGTTTCTCATAATTTTTGAAAAAAAGGGCTAAAAAATCAGAAAATTATTTTGGATTTACTTACAAATTAGTATGCGGAGATTTTTAGATACACGAACTCTATGAAATAAAATCCGAAATAATAAAAAGAAATATTCCAAACCCCTTTCAGCATTACCATAAGCTTGTGATCAGTCAACTTTTGATAAAAAGAAATTACTTGTGTAAAGATGTTCTCTATTTAACTGAAGTTAAAGATGTGTTATATAACTTCCCAATAGACAATGTTGTGTCAACGTCAACGTCAACGTCAACGTCAGAACGTTATTTGTACGTTGAAACCATGTTGGAATAACACTGTGTCTGTTGAATTGGTCTAAACTGTGCAGATCATACGGATGTACTGTATAAAAAGTGAGAATTGTTGTCCGATAAAAATCAAATGTTGTTGTCCGATAAAAAGCAGACTACCTATAGAGTATATTTTGAACAAAACAGAAAATTCCACAATCATCAACCTACTTACCAACTCTCGTCTCAGACATGACGATATTAAGGAAATAGATATCAAACGCTAACCAACTATCAGCCTCCTAATTAACGACATCTTGCGAAAAGCTACTAAAAATCCCAACAGACACGAAACGTCATTCCAACATTCGTTCAACGTCCAAATAACGTTTTGACGTTGAAACAACGTTCCCTGCATACTAGGAACATATATCACTCCGTTTAAAATAAATATATTTTTTTTGTACACTGTATCTGTAACCTCATAAGAAGATTTTACCAATTTTTTATACGGAAGATATTGATGATAGGCTGTCTGTCTGTACATCTAAGAGTTAAAGTGAGCATTCTAGAAACTATTTGTTATTGGTTAACTTTATTTAATTCCTTTTTCATTCCTACCCGAACTATCGAACGTCATTGCAATATTTGACTTTTCGGACGTCAAGTTTTTCGATGTCGTTCACCCCTTCCGCGGCCTGAAATTGGTGCCTGTCCTTGTAATAAAATTTACTTCCTCCCAGAGTTCTTGCCTAAAGGTTCTTACATTTTCTCTTAAAATCTTCTCTCCTGTAAAAATAGTACAGAAATTGTCCTCGTAAATTCTGTGATTCTGACGTGATTCTGTCTCTGATTTATCTTGTACCATAATGTAAACACGGTTGAATGCGCCACGCCACGACTTCAATCTTTCAACCATGAGATCGTGAAAATTTCGCAGTTTCGCGGTCGAGTTCGAAAATCCGTGAAGAAAATAAAAAAACCGCGAAATTCGAGTGAATAATACACGAAAAACACCTTTTCTCTTGAATACCGCAAATTCAAAATGCCGCGAAATGCAATGTTTGGTACAAAATAACCATACCTTACAGTACTAAAATGTTACTCAGAGCATAGACATGTTTTTGTGATAGACTTCGTCATCATATGATTTTCCTCCAAGCAGTCGTGTTGGCGCTATGTGCGATAACCCTACGATAAAACTGTGAGAAACCTTCTCCATTCCACTTAAAAATCTGTCATTCCCAAACTGTTTTTGGCATCAAAAGAAGTGAAAGGAGAGACACAAATACTACCTCATCATAATGGTGTCGCGAGCTCAAGATTTTTGCACTGTCAATGTTTAAAAAAGAAAAAGATATCTGACATATAAGAAAAACATAGGACTAATCTACCGTTAAATCAATCTGTATAAAGCGTAAAGATATAATCCGTTCGCTGTTTTCCCCGCCTCCCTGTCAAACTGTCAAACACTAACTTTTTTCTAAGTGTTTGACTACAGGTAATGATGGGATCCTTTTACTCTAACGTGGATGTTAAATGTAGTATATGCATTGCAAACTAACTCTAGGGGGCATGCGACCACGATAAAAATTTCAGATCCAATCATGGATCACAAAAAATTACGAAATCCCCTCTATATACAATCCCCTCTATATACAGTGTAAAACTTTGTGTAGTGACTAACGGCTTTTGTCAAATCACGATCATGATCACGTTCGAACATACTTCATCAACTCTACCCAAACAAAAAGAGTGAAGCATGGAAAGTCTGCTGCACATAAACCTAATATTTGTTGTATATGTCGCTCTGCAATTCAGTAGATTCAAACTTTCAAGCATTTCCGTAAAATAATGCATATATCCATGACAGGACATATTCCGCCATGCGTATGAGTAATTCGCGCGAGCCGCTCTTAAAGTCCTCAGCTGTTACGAGTGAAATAAGTCAATCCCAAAAGTCGAATTCACGCCAAAAACATATCGTTGATTCATACGTCTGAGCCAATTACCTCTACAAGAGGATTACTACCAAGCAATACAATATCACAACTTTTTTTACTTTAGCATATTATCACACGTCAAAAAAATAACACAACATATTTTTCACGTTCACCCATTTAAAATGCTTTTGATATATAAGGGGAGGCGTGGCCAGCTCCTCCTTAAACCACATTAGACACACAAAAATACAAAAGTATGTGGCCACACAACCGTTCATTCACTAAGAAAAAACTTTATAACAACTTAAAGATGGTAAATTCAATTCTATATTAAGAGATTTTTATCGCATCATTTTTTTATAAAGTGGGATTATATTGTTTTGATTGTTGTGTGCAAACTGTCTGGTTTGTCCTGTACCCAGCTACTCCAAGCCATCCTGTACCCAGCTACTCTAAGTCATCCTGTACCCAGCTACTCCAAGTCATCCTGTACCCAGCTACTTTAAGTCATCCTGTACCCAGCTACTCCAAGTCATCTTGTACTCAGCTACTCCAAGTCATCATGTACCCAGCTACTCCAAGTCATCTTGTACTCAGCTACTCTAAGTCATCCTGTACCCAGCTACTCTAAGTCATCTTGTACTCAGCTACTTCAAGTCATCCTGTACCCAGCTACTCCAACTCATCCTGTTCCCAGCTACTCTAAGTCACCCTGTGCCCAGCTACTCCAACTCATCCTGTTCCCAACTACTCCAAGTCACCCTGTGCCCAGCTACTCCAACTCATCATGTACCCAGCTACTCCAAGTCACCCTGTGTCCAGCTACTCCAACTCATCATGTACCCAGCTACTCCAACTCATCCTGTACCCAGCTACTCCAAGTCACTCTGTGCCCAGCTACTCCAACTCATCCTGTTCCCAGCTACTCCAACTCATCCTGTACCCAGCTACTCCAACTCATCATGTACCCAGCTACTCCAAGTCACTCTGTGCCCAGCTACTCCAACTCATCCTGTTCCCAGCTACTCCAAGTCACCCTGTGCCCAGCTACTCCAACTCATCCTGTACCCAGCTACTCCAAGTCACCCTGTACCCAGCTACTCCAAGTCACCCTGTGCCCAGCTACTCCAACTCATCCTGTACCCAGCTACTCCAACTCATCCTGTACCCAGCTACTCCAACTCATCCTGTACCCAGCTGCTCCAACTCATCCTGTACCCAGCTACTCCAACTCATCCTGTACCCAGCTACATTATGTACCAGGGTATACCTCGCGGTTATCGTTCGTTAGTATACTTTGTGCAGATTGTCTGTTTTGTCGTAAATTTCCCGTGAAGTAGTCTGAGAAGTGTAGAAAATTCATTTTTCTGCTGCCGCCTCAATTTCCTACAAAATTTTACCCGCGCTTCACCACGCTTTTGAAAAAACTAAGCTTAAAATTGCGAATTGGAACAGACCATCTACGGAAAATTGCAAATACACGATCGTTTAAATTCAGTTATACATGTGCCCGATCCCAGAACCCCGATGTGTGCTTATCTAGGTATTGAAGATTTCAGAATACGAAACCACATATTGTCGTATATAAATTATAAACTCGAATACTACTGTAAGTAATGTACTTTGACTTTGCTATTTATGGCACCCTTTGTAAACTTATTTACGACATACGATTTCTTTATATTTTTCGTGTTATGGTTTTACAATTTTTTATTGGAACATTGTGACAATCCTTCGGGTGTTCTTACATCCTTGGACATAACGTTCTAGTCTACAACCTTATGTCCGAGGCTGTAAGAGTCAAGTCTGCAACTTGTAGATTTTTCAAAAATAGCAGAAAATCAATAAAAACACTGCCCTATTAATCCCACTCAATGGACAATGCTTTTGAAATTGGCATTTGATTGTAATAGTTGAACTTTTACATCAACCTTGAATTTATAAAGTCTACAGACCTACCTTTAGTTCAAAATTGTAACTTTTTTGAAATTAAAATGTTCTTAAGATATTTTTAATTTCTGGAAAGGACCCATTTTAGTTGTTTTCAAGGCATACATCTGCAATGTTCTTATCGTGTTTTCATGTTCTTAGTTTCCAGCTTTTTGGCTTAAAAATTATATGTTCTTATATGGTTTATTCTTACACAAAAACATGAAGCACTTGTATCTCAGTAAGAAAAGGTCATCTTGACAAAAATGCGTTCGTGTTATCTACATAAACAATCTCTATTTCTAAAGGTTGAAGAGTTGACTTTCACCTTCACCTTTGCTTTGAGATGCCTGTAATCAAAGCGTCAGCCACACATAACTCAGCTGAGCACCACCGCCCCCCTCCCCCCCGCTCCTTCTAAGTTCAATTCCGAGCCAGCCGACGTCAAACCCCTTGGGAATGATCGAAAGCCCTAGCTGAACCTAGACTACCTTAGAGGGGAATATTTCATTGGGAAAAAATTTCGTCAGGCAAAATTTTCGTCACTTGGCCAAGATTTCGTCACAAACCGGATTCCAAAAGAATCACTAGCTAATGAAAAAAACATTCACTCTAACCAAGAATCGATGGCTTTCCTACAGACCATTTCCCTACGTCGTAATATATACGATATTTCTGAACAATATATTTGGAAAACAGCGTCTAAAATTCAAACAGAACCCCCGGGAGAAATACCGTGTGATTAAAAATCGCTAGCGAAAACAAAAACGCTCCAGAAAAAAGGCTTCAGACAAATACGAGTACTATGATATAGACTTGACAAAAAATATTTCTTGACACTAAAACTTCCAAATGCTCAAACGCATTCAACACAGCCGTTAGCAGAAAATGAAAAAGCTGATCTACTTCTTAAGCTTATACAGCAGAGAAGAGTAAGTCGTTATGTCAACACGAGAAAAGAGAAAGTGAGACAATCGAGTACAGAACCACTTGAAAATTAAAAGTTTGTTCGAGACATTGAGGAATGCGCTAGGAGGGTCGGATACAAACCAAAAAGAGCTGTGCATAGAACAGTGATTGTTTGCACTGTTGTTTGTTAACACTTTTTGACGACTGCCATTTTATGACTGAGATTTAAGATTTATGGCTTTTTGGTGGGGCTGGCTGATCCGTTTAGTTGCCAAATAATAAAATAAGCTGAACCGATTAAAATGTATGCCCAACCTATGCCTATTTTATCGTCCAACCAAACAACGTTGTTTCGTCAACGTTATGTTATGGAATAAAATTGTGTCTCTTTTGAACTCACTGGTATCAATCTGTGCATCTTTTAAACTCACTGGTATCAATCTGTGCATATGGCCACCCCTATGAAAAAATCTCAATAAAACCTTTTTCACCCTAGTGGAGAACATGGTCACTCCCAGTAGAAAATCGGATATTCTCTGTCACTCCAGTAGTAGCCAAAGAAATAAAATGAGCCGCGCCACTGAAAATATAATGTAATATAATGCAAGAATACACTAGATTTTATAAACCCAACCCCAGTTGATTTGAAAGTTTTGAATTTTACCCAAATGAGCTTTTGGTATACCACTGCCTGTTTGAAAAGTCACTAATTATCCTTCTTAATATATTGTGCTCTGACACTAAAAGCAATAATATGATATCTCTATCGCTTCATTCAACAATCATAATCCTATAGAAAATCCACCCAAATATATACAAGTGTAAATCTGCAAGAGAGTACTCTGGTTGTAATCCCCTACTCAAAAACAATACCGTCAAATGCAAAGTACCATATTACTCATCATGAATTACTTGACAAACTATACGTAACAAGACCAACAAGAATCTAATGAGCACTTGTTAAAAAAGCGACTTTTTTCTACATGACACAGAGGCGGATACACAAAAAGTTCGGACGGAGGAGAGTGTTTGTTTTTGTTCATATTCCTTATATGGAAGCCAACACTCTCCGTCCGAACTTTGAGTACCTTCCGCATCCGCCTCTGCATGAGAGAAAGTCTCCTTATGGTTTTAAATGTCAAATTTTTTGTGACTAATATGTCCTGTTGGAAAGTCCTTTAGGCACACAAATTACCGACATGAGAAGTTTAAGAAAACTCAAAAGATCAGTATTTTACTAGATATAATTCTTAACGGAGAGTGGTTACCTATTGAGACACAGAGGATGTAGAACATGTTGTTTAAAACAATGTAAATTTTTATCATTTCAAATGATATAAAAGTATTTTGGTGATACCAGTTCGACTAGGGGTCTTCATGTTTCCAAAGGGGTCTACTTTTTCATAGTAGGAGAAATAAGACACCCAGAAAGACTTTCGATATCCGACTTAATGGTCACAGAGAAACAAGAAACAGTATTTCCTTTAAAACTTAAGTGTATACAACCGTGGTCTTTGATGTTAAGTTGAAGTTATGAACAAACATAAGTAATAGCCAGAAACGAAACCACATCTCAGGGTTGCGAACTATCAAGATACGACCATTTTTCACATGTCATATAGTTTTCCAGACAGTCAAAAAATACCTTTTCGACGTCGTATCGGATGTTATGTAGTTGCCCATAACAACGCGAGACAAATCGATTTTTTTCCACACACTTTTATATACACTTGCCCCTAAAAAAACATAGTTATATTGCCATGGTGGTCCATTATTTTCTTGTTTTGAGATTTTGACCGTTTTTTGGTCATTATATTTGAACATTGGGTGAGAAACTGTCTTTTAGCAAGGATATATAATAGAACTCTGGATAAACTACTAGCTGAGTTTTCATTGATTTTTTATGTTCGAGCTATGTCCGCGGTAATGACATTATTGTTCACCCTCCTATCGTAATAAAATCA
>JAUJPO010084783.1:0-10244 GCA_032270745.1 Tiaropsis multicirrata | reverse complement strand
GGTTTCACATCTTGGGGCAAAGGGGTCACATATTAGGGCAGGTTTCACATATTAGGGCAGGGGTCACATATTGGGGCAAAGGGGTCACATATTAGGGCAGGGGTCACATATTGGGGCTGTACACCTGGATTTCAGCAATAATGAAGAGGTCTATGGAAATCAAAACTCATTGTTTTGAATGGTTAAACCAAATAAGATACGCAGTTTAATCTGGTGAAGAAGACATATTATTCTGTTTGTTTTCTCTATAGCCCAGCAGCAGGTGCTGAACGTTATTTAAACGCCAAAACGTTATTTGGACGTTGAAACAATGTTAAAAAAGCGTTGTGGGGCTGTTGGGAGTGTTTCCAAAATCCAAACCAACAGATTGTTGATACCATCTCTCAGATCAAAAATATTCAGTGTTTTGAATTTTGCACTCTCACCTCTGAAACCTGCTCCATTTTGAAACCATCTACCCTGTTTGGCTACGCTTTCGTTATTTTGTGAAGTTCTTGCTACAATGTGTTGGATGTCACGATATGTCAAATTTTGACTGAAAAATGTGAAAATTTGAAAATAATAAATTATGCTAAAAACTGAAATTGAAAGTGAAAAATGGGGGAAAATGGTTGCTGGGAACCTTAAAGATTAGGGTCTAAAGGGTCACAGAAAAAAGAGAAAAAGTGAAAAGAATATATCTTCAAGTCAAGGGTGGAAAGTTTTTGGGAAAACTTTTGAAATTGGAGACAAAATTTTCCAATTTTTTTTTCTAAGGATCGCTTTTTCTTAAATATTCAATAAAAGTTAGTGTCTCTAAGGGTTGGGTTTAAGGGTCTGCACATACCCGTCATCCCTCAACCCTAGCATCCCCCTCCCGGGTATAAAGATATAAAGTCATCGTTTACATACTTAGCCTGAAGTACCAATGCAAAAATCCCAGAGGCTATGGCAGTAGCGGCAGAGGTACCAGCAAAAGCGTCGCCACTCGTCTGACTGTCGGTACATTTGTTATCCAGAATGGCTGTTGGCTGAAAAAATGACAATGAAAATTCATAAAAAACTGCTAACGGATCAATAAATGAAAATTACTTCTCAAATCTGCAATGGAAACTTTTTTATTAGAACATATTATCAGTGCTCAGGCAATGTTCCTCCAAAGGGCTCAGGCAATGTTCCTCCAAAGGGCTCAAAATGTTCCTCCAAAGGGCTCAAAATGTTCTTCCAAAGGGCTCAAAATGTTCCTCCAAAGGGCTCAAAATGTTCCTCCAAAGGGCTAAAAATGTTCCTCCAAAGGGCTCAAAATGTTCCTCCAAAGGGCTAAAAATGTTCCTCCAAAAGGCTCAAAATGTTCCTCCAAAGGGCTCAAAATGTTCCTCCAAAGGGCTCAAAATCTTCCTAAACTTTATGGCTTTTTGAAGCCTTACATTCTTATACAGTTTACCCTTATATAATAAAGTTGTGTTTGTCTTGACATTTTATAGTTTTGAAGAAACTCAATTCTTAATTTCAATTCTTTTAATTTCTAAAATTAATTACTGACCATTAAACGAGTTTTATCTGTTATCGAAATATGTCCTTCACGAGTAAATGCTGCAGCCAGGATAGCAGGACATCTCTCTGAAGATTTTGACGGTGTCCCATCAAAATTGATATTGGTTACGGCTAACGTATTGACGTCAGTTACGTAACCATCGTAAGTACACGAATCATTGGAATATCCCTCATTGCCAGCCGCAAATACGTAGATATTGCCTTTTCCTTGACGACCCTAGAGATAAAATTTATAATTTAGTGATTAAGTTCTTAAATATATTGCATGATATGTGTAAACCTTTTGATACCAAAACGCCCAAAAAAGCCGAGTGTTTTTCCTTTGTTTTATTGTTTAGAGAGGTCTCATTATTATATTTTCCGTGTCATAATATTATTCAGTACGGTGTTCTGAAGTACTATCGGTATTTAACTTACAATTGAATGCTCCTTTGTAAACCACAGATCCCAGCAGACACACGACGTTTTACCAACGTTCTTTTAATATCAAAATAATGTTCTGACGTTAGATATGGTATTTTTTAGCAAATTTACCGGATAAGTTCAAAATGTTTCCGTAAAAAAGAGTTAGAGTTAGACATTTTTAGTCCAGGACAGATATGAAACGTTTTTCAACTTTCAAACAAGGTTGTTTCAACGTCAGAACGTTAATTGGACGTTCAAACACTCACGTGTATAGTTCCGTTTTCAATTGCGGCCGAAGCTTTATTGTATCCAACTTTCTGTCCAATACTATGACCCAGGATTCCACTAGCACTCCACGCGCATGCGTAAACATCGATATAATCATTAGCATGAGATAATGCGGAATTTAACGATTTGATGTCTTCATCCTCAAGTTCATCATCAGGGATTTTGAATGTAATACCTGTAAAAATAGAAGAATTAGATTAAATTACAATTGTGTGATCCCCGTCATTTTTCTTTTTCAAAATATTGTTGAGGATTTATTGGACTTTCTCTTAAATTATATCAAAATATAGGCTCGCTTGGGCGAAAGTTGTGTACTCTTAAAATGCCAAAATATTCTAGTTGCAATCATAGTGTACAATGTTAGTTAGGCCCATGCAGCTTTACCTTAATCGAGCGTTTTTCAGAACAATGTGATTTAGAAAGAACCTTAGAATGTTATTAATCTTTCTGAAATCAAGCCTTACAATGTTCTTAACATGTTCCTTGAAGAGCCACTTTAGCTGTTTTCAAGCACAAGATGTTTTAACATTAAAAACACGTCAAACAAACACATTGAAAAAGCATGATGTGTCTGCTGGGTTGGCTTCCTCACAAGGCTTAATTTTCTCCCCACCAAGTGTAATTTAGCAATGAAAGAATATATTATAAAATTAGTCCAGATTAGAAAAGCACTGCTCACTTGAGCAGCCATCATGAATATTATTTTTGATAGACCAATTACGTATATTTTGGGTGCTAAAACGGGCGTCAGCCAAGGCGTACGGGAACGTTTTGACATCTGAACATGATGGAGAAAGCCCGTTTTAACAAATATTTCCCTTTTGGAAAACGGGAAACATTTAAAAATCTCCAGTTCGATTACCGTCAAAAATCTAAAGAGGCATAATACAGGCAGGTACAGTTTGTCTCAAAAACTTAAAGCCCTTAAAAACATCCGTCTTATTATTCAACAGATACATTCTTACTAAAAGCAATCTTAAGAATAATCCCAACCGAGAAGTCAAATATGGTATAATACTGACCTCCAATATTGGCACCATTTGCGATTCCAGCTCCACATTTATTATTGTTGGCCTCTCCAGCAGCCACACCCGCCACTTTACACCCGTGATCGTTACTGGAAAAAATATCCACACTAAAATCATAAAAGTTGAATAAATTTCTTTAGATACCCCTGTTTCTGTAATCCACTGAGATCCGTCGCCCCACGTGGCCAACTCGAATATAATTTATGTCAACCAGTGGTACCATAAAACAAAGAACTACAAAGAACATTCATTGACATAAAATATTCAATCACTTTTTTTATGAATCACAATAGAACTTCGTGGTTGAATTCTCAAGGCACTTTTAAACTGATGGCATTATTCAGCCATTTGCTTGGAGGGAAAAAATTCAAAATTGAAGTTCTTCCCTACCAAATTCTTTTTTGTGTAGAGTATAGATTTTTATGTAATAGATGCAACAAATTCTAATAAGGCTAATATCCACCAATCAATTTTATGTTTTTATACAGCAAATATTACTTTTTACAACAAACAAGCTTGAGTTGATGTTTATCGTTGTAAAGAATGTTGGATAAGAACACTTTTGTCTTGCTGACCCAGTAGAAATTCTTTTGTCAGTGCACAGTGGCGGGATATGGAGCTCAGACAGTGGAGTAGTGGATCTGCTTGGAGATTAGGATAAACATGAGTAGTTAAATTCAGTTGGGATAACAAAATCGGATCTTTTCAATAGGGATGGACTTAATTAAACGAGATGTTAATTCCATGCCTATTTAGAATAAAAGTGAAAGTTTAGAAGAATAAACAGACTTACTTATCAGGTGTTGGGTCGTCTTTCATTGTAATGAAATTATAACTGGCTCTTTGGTCCTGATAACACATTGAAGTAATTTTTTAGATTAGAGTATGTTAAAGCAAAATTTGCCTAAAACTGATCCTTATAGCGCATTTTTCCTCTCAGATTAACAAAGGCTTTCAAAGTTTTCTCAAATTTCTTACCCTTAGAGTGTACCTGGCTCTTTGTTAGAACCTCGAAATAAAAATCTACTCCTAAGACGTAAACCGGTTGTCGACGGCTGTCAGAACTCCGAAAAATTTATGGACTCACAAATCTATCATTGAATTCATCGTGTTCTTTTTGCAGACCATTATCGACAACACTGATCACAACACCTTTTCCATTATAACCTGCTTCCCAGGCTTTCTTGATATTCATCGTTGCGCTTTCTTTCTCATTCTGTAAAAAACAGAAGTTAGATTAAAATATGATGCAAATTAGGTAAGTATAAAAAAGTTTAGGTTGTTTAGGGTTTTAAAACTTTCCATCTAAAATTTCCATCGATGCCTAACACAAAGCCTGTAGAGTGCAGGTTTAAAATTTGGTTTATTCTACAGACTTTGGCTAACAGCACATTACTGTATGTACTACCTCTCAAAATGTTATGTGCGAATACTTCAAATAACGATCTAGGTTGGGCCTGCTACCTAGCAATTTCAGGGTTAGTTCTAAAATTTTCCTAAAATTCGAAAGAAAAAAAAATTTCTTCTCCAGACGTTATTAAATCTTTTGAATTTACAAAGCATAAAAATGTGCTTAATTTTTGCTAATGGAACAGTGAAATTAGGCTAGTTTTAATGTCTATTTAAGCCTACATGTTAAAAAAAGTTCATATACATATATTGATTGAAAATAGAATGTCTGAGATCAACCATGAAGAAAACAAACTATACTGCGTATTTTTGTTTCAAAATAAAGTCGAAGCACTAACAAGCGGACACCATCGGGAAATCGACTTGGTGTCCGCTAATTGGAGCTGTCCGCCTTTTTGAACGTTTGGTAATATAAGCTCTAAATTCGGGGGAAAAAAGTTGCACGCCAGAAAAGTTGAGGCATAGAATATTTTGAACAAGTGACTCTTGCAGGTAATACCACACTTTAACCATAACGCAATAAGTATATTGTCAAATTAGGTAATCAACTCACCAGATACCATTGTTCATCGTACATTGGATCGTTATAAGAGATTGCTGAGCGTTTCATTCGTTGGGAAAATCGATCTGTTGATGACCGCTACAAATGTAAAACATCATTTTCTTCATTCTTTAGTCGTTTAGTACAAAAGTCTCTTAAAATCAGTTGAATAAAAGAGACGAATCTTTTTTCGATACTTTGTTCTTCGAACTCGTTTAAGAGACTTTGCTAAACAAAACTTGAGTGGTCTCAAACAGGTCTCAAATTGGCAGGTCCTTTAACCTTTAAGCGTATTCTTTGATTTTTAAAGAAGGGTAGAGGTTTGATTACAGATTGGTATAGTATTGCTTACAAGGGGATAGGGAGACTAATTTCTGATATTTTTGTTTTTACATACTGTGTAAGGTTTTTATAATTTGTGGAAGAAATATTTATTCGCATCTTTGCGGCTCTTGTTTGTTATATTTTGATTGATTAAAAAACTGCAAACGTTAGTCGGACTGATATTAGATTGCTATAAATATCGATCGATTGTCTTTAATTAAGTTATCAGATGATTGCTTACCTTACAAGAATCATTGACACATCTCTCATTGGTACACTTTGCAACATATATCAAAGTCATCAAAAACACAACCAAACGCAACATTTTTTTCTTTTACTTTATTCAAAGATGTTTAACGAGTGCTCACTTAACTGTCTGTAGAATCTTATACTTTGAATTTCTTAATAAAGCTGAACCAAATGTTCCTGACCTTTCCTTTGAAAGTTTGGAGGAGGAAATAAAATATTTTTTCAAAAACATCTTCATAAATATGTTTTAAATAAGTGCGTTTTACACTAACCGACAAATACATGACCTTAGTTCAACCGCGTCATTCAACGTCTAAAAAACTAAAAACGTTGTTTTGACGTCAAAAAAACGTTCCATGCCTAAGGCGGGGATTCGATAAAGAAACTTAGATTTCCAAATTTTCAAAATTTTTCGCGTGGTGCGAAGTTAAAAATATAATATTACAAAACTTGGTCGAAAGTGATTCATCTTTTAATGTATTAAATAGAGCACGCAAGGGTATTCAAATCATCAAACTTCCGTCAAATTCATTTTATTCTCTTTTTGAAAAACCGACAAAAAGAATTCCGCAAAAGCTTTAAAATCAAATTGAAAATTAAATCCGTTCTAACAGAGGTATCCAACCTCGCACTATAAAATAAATTTCAGAGTCCGTTGTCTGTTGAATATAATAAGATTAATGTATAAAAATCTTTGATAAAAATTTAACACAACATATTGTTGACAAAAATTATAGTAAAGCATTGAAAAATTGTAGAGTGTAAAGTTTTAATTGATATCCTAACAGACACGAATCGTTGTTTTGATGTCGAAGCAACGTTGTTCTTTTATTTGGACGTCGAGAGAACGTTGAAAAACGGTATGCTTTTACTGAGATACTGATTGTTGATGACGTGCAAATTAAATAATTTGTGCAAAAAAATATATTCGATGGTTTCACTTATTATGTGTAAGCTTATAAATCAAGAAGAACCATAGGTTGAAAGCCTTTAACTCGACTCTTTTTTTCAAATTAAAATTTTCGAGTTACCTAACTCGATTATTTTTCTTAACCTTTACGACGTGGAATACGTATATATACGATACACCGGTGAGAGCGGAATACGTATATATACGTTTTTAGGTTGTTTTCTTTCAGGGTGGTCCTAGACGCCATAGGAGGCGTTTTAAGATCTCAAAAATGTCAGAAATGAATCCGGGAAGGTCGAATTTACTATTTACTATAGTTTGAAGCCACCCACTTTCGATTTCAGGTTTGTTTACATGATGGAAAATCAGTCAAAAACTGGTGTTTGCAAAAGCAGCAAGAAAGTTGCTAATATCCATAATATACATTTGATTCATGACGTTTATGAATTTTAAACCTTCTATATTGTAATGATGGTTCATATATTTGAAAATATACGAGGCTCGGAATTCCCGAAAAGCCGAGTTGTGACATCATCAAGCGAAAATTGTGACGTCACATCCAAAATATCTAACTCGATTTTTGATTTCCCTAACTCGATTTCTTTTCTGAAATGAAAATTTTCGAGTTAGCTAACTCGATTTTTTTATCAAATTAAGATTCCCAAAAAACTTACTGTTATTTGATTCTACAAAATGAAGTATTAAAAATAACTCGAAAATGGGATAAGGTTTCAAATATACGAGGGAAACGGCTTATCTGTTGCGATTAGATAAGTAATTTTAAAGTTACGTCAAAAATCCTAGGAGTGCCTTTTTTTTAAAAATCACCCTGTAGACTCTGCAACAAAAAGTCAGACAATATTTTTATGGTACAAACACGGTGAGCTTAAACAAGTCAAACAATGTTTTCATACTACGATAAACAAACACAAACACACTGAACTCAAGCAAGTCTGACTGTATTCTTATGGTACGAACATGGTGCTGTTGGTAGCTGAAAATTGTAGTGTGTAACTGTACCAATCTTCAACATGTATACAGGTATAAGAGCTATTGATTCCATTGAACTAACAACACAAACAGAACCCCACGAGTTCTGGATATTAAATGCTTTTATGAGACATTTGGGATGATAAATCTTGACTTTGAGAGAGTGCTATGATTCATTTGATTGAACACCGTCGAAAAAGGACCCTTGAACGTTGGAAATGTGTCGTGAGGTCTAGGAATGTGATTTTTTTCGGACAAAAATGGCAAATTTCAACAACAATACGGAAATCAAAAAGATAAGACAAAACGTGAGCACAACAAACAACGAAATTTCCAAATGCTTTTTCGCTTTCCCTTATGCGTGAAACTATGCCTCCTCGGTCGCTGCACTCCCTGCAGTGGCAAAAAGAAAAACTTGTAATTCTCACACGCTTTTTGGTGTTTTTTTGGTTTCATGATGAATATTCTTAACTTTTTTGTCGAAATCATCCTAAAATATTCTTTTATTCATATATTCAAATATTCATCATATTCTATAGTCTTTAAAAATGCGCCAATTTAATTGAAAGACAAGAAAAAACAAGCAAGGTGAATCAGCCAGAGAAAGGTTTTGGATGTATTTAGGAATAAATTTCAAAAATCAATTTGACCTTGAAAATTTTTAAGATGGCATTATTCTTAGGACAGTGTGAACTTTTTCGCCAATTTCATCAAATAGAAGAAAAACAGCATACCGCGGTAGCTGCAGCCAGCAAATCTGCTCCACATACTGAATTCAGGCTTCATGGATCATCAGGAGAGAAGTGTGCGACGTTTCGATCCCATCACGATGTCTGGTTTTAGCGGTGTTGGAATAGGGAAGAAGTGTTCGCAAGCTGCCATCTGCCGTTCCAAGTTGCATCAACAACCAGTTTATGTGGTTTCTTCAGGAAATCCTTCTGGTTTGGCTTATGAATGTGATGGTCGATTTGACTGCCGGTCTCCGTGGTCGTTCTCCTTTGTTGATTTTGACCATCTGCCTGAAAAATACATCAAATAAGATCTTTAAGACCTTATTATGTCTCCAGATATAGCGTTTAAGTGCAAGGGGGCAATTTGATAGAATATGTTTAAGAGTTCCAACTTTCCCACATCGGCAATTGTCGTCATTCCCAATTTTCCATCTTACGGGGTTCCTCGGGGATGGTAGCACGTCATAGGTAGATCGGAGGAGGAAGCTCAAACGCGAGGTATTCCATTGCCATTGCTCTTTACTAAAAGCTCCTGCCATCTTAACATTTGGCCTTGCTGTGCGCATTTAACGAGATGGGGTTGCTTCTCTCTGCTTAACCACACTGCTCGCAGCTTCACGGCGTTCTCTTTTATTCATGCTGCTAAAGGGCTTAAAGGGATTGCTTCCAAGACCTGCTCCGCCACTCTGGGTTGCTCCGACTATATCTCGGTATTTAAGAGAGGAGATTATGTTATCCACCTTATCCTCTGCTTTCCACTTCCTAGCTGTTCTTACAGTTGGAGGGTCGCTACTTATCTCTGTGTCGTTGGATTTTCTTAGCATAAGTACTGTTCTCACTTTTCCTGTTTTGTAGACTCCAGTGATTGCAGTCAAGGGAAGTTGTAACGAGCCCCCTTTCCGATATAAAGCAGAACTGTTGATCACTTTCGGAAGGCCAAGCCACTTTCGAATAAACACACCACACTTCTGCTCCATAATTTCCACTCTATTCAACGCTACCTCGTATATTGATAAGGACCATGCTACACGTGGGTACAATCCGAATTGTATGCACCATATCTTATAATTTCCTGGTAGTTTCGATCCATCAATGGCTTTTAGTCCTTCTTCTAGCTGGTCTTGAATTTTAATCCCTCTACTCTTGTCACTGAGTGGTCCTTCATACCAACGCCCAAGACTTTTGACAGGCTGTTCCTTGACTGTCGGCATTTGCTCACCAGCCACTTTACTTGTATCTGTCGACCTTTAGAGAAAGTTATACTTCTGGACTTCTTGGCTTTGAATTTCATCCTTGACCATGTTACCAAGGTGTCAAGACGTGCCAAAACTGTCTGCATGACTTCTCGCTTTTTCGTTAGAAGTGTGATATCGTCCATGAATGCCTTTTTCGGTGATTTTACCTCTGCTACTTCCTCTGTAAAGTTTGCTGATCTCATGAGCATCTCCATGACTACAATAAACCAAATAACTGAGATTGTGCATCCAGCCGCTGTACCTGTTTCTGATCGATGCCATTCCGTAGTGAATGTCTCTGTGCTAAATCGCATTTTGAACGTACCATAGTAAAGCTTCATAAATTCCTTGATTTAATCTGGAATGTGGAAGAAATCCATCGCTTTCACTAATATCTTATGTGGAACGGATCCATACGCATTTGCCAAATCGAGCCAAACAACATTCAAATCATTTTTGTTGATTTTAGCTTCCTATATCGCTTCCCAAATGGTCGAAACATGTTTTATGCAGTTGGACGCTCTCGTCGATGTACCCATTGCTTTGGAGAAAATCTACTGTTCTTTTTGCCAGGATTCCCATGTAAATTTTACCGCCTAC
>JAUJPO010084782.1:0-24430 GCA_032270745.1 Tiaropsis multicirrata | reverse complement strand
ATTCTCGGAAGTGATATCCGAGTCCGATTCGCATCCCCTATATCAAAAGTAATCAGAGGGGATGCAGGCAGCCTAGGCCAAGCCAGATTCCCTTATCTATTCCTTCCAGATATGTTTAAATTTTCCGGACCTTTAGATTATAGCTTTAGCATGTCGGCCGGATGAAAATTGATATATTTAGTACCAGATAATTAAATTATGAGATACTTTGGGCGTACAAAATTTAGCTTTTTTAAATTCTGAAACATGCAACATTTTGGTCATAATACCGCAGAGTCTCCATTTTAACGCGTGGCAATAAATAATTATTTTGGACGCTACGCGTAAAAATTAGAGAATGATTAATTACAAGATTTCGGCATTCAAAGTACGCGTAAATAATTTTGTGTATCGTTTGAAAAAAAATTGATTATAAAAGGAATTTTATTTGTTTGTCTTAGTTTCCATTCCCAAGGCTTGATTACGCATAATAGAGGAAAATTAATCACTTGGAATTCCTGGTACGCGTTAATAGTTAGAGTAAAATTAATTAAGATTTTTCGCAAAAATGGGTCTACGCGTTAAATTAGAGTAGGCGTTAAAAAATGGAGAATCTACGGTAGCTTCCTATTGCGCGTAGTTTACTTCCTCAAAGACAATCGATCGTGTTTTATAGATTTATAGCTGTCCGACAGCCGATTAAAAAATGTTATGGTGCATGTTGCATAAAGCGTTTCGTGACCTGATATAGAATTACTTTAATGGGATAAAATTTAAGATAAGATTTTGGCCCAATCCGCGAAAAATTAGAAAACATGTCCGATCCGCGAAATTTTATCCCATTAAAGTAACAAATATTGGAATAAAAGCTCAAAACAGCTTAATGAATAACTAAATAATTTTAAGAAAGCAACCAACGTTCCTGCTGACTTAACTTTTAGAAAATACGAAAGGTGTTTTTTACGCCATTTTAAGGTTGAATTTTTCAGCAACCACCAAATTTAGTTTTTTTGTCCACGCCAAATAAATTCCTTTAAGGCCTCCGATCGATTACATTTGAGGGAAGAATATTTATTTACTTTTATGGACCTACCTGGTTATGAAACGAAATTAACCCTTAAGTACATAAGAATGTACGAACGAATGAATAAACACAGGTTTATTAATAGGCCAATTAAAGCCATTATACAGGGAAAGAGCACCTTTGTCTGTCTGATGAATGTGCGTATCTTTTGAAAAAAAAATTTGGTCAAAATCAGCAGCAAAAATTTTGTTCTCAAAAATCGGGTTCCATCATATGTTAGGGTATCCAGATGACCATCTTTGTGCAAAAAATTCCAAGGAATTTCGAGTATCAATTTATAGGACCTCCGGGTGGGTCCAAAAAAGAATAGACGAAATGAAACCCCCTAACAATTTTCAGAACTGAAAACAATCCCAGGACAGGTGGTCACCATGTACATCTTAAAAATTGCTGAACCAGGAAGAAGAATTCCAAGAAAAAAGGTTCTTTTGAGAAGACAGAAGAGGGATAAAATTTCGTGGAATTTTTGCGTTTGAGACAAAAAACAATTTAGGAGTCAGGATGTTTATCAAATATATTTGCTTCAACTATCTCCTCTGAAGCTTTCCTTGCGTGTTTGAATGGTTCTGAGCTCTCGGAGGCTGCAGCCCAAAGTTTCGGACCCAGAAGCCAAACGCCGCGTCGGAGGTGCCGCTCTGTTGGTGCTCAGACACCTGCATCAAAAACTCTTCTAAAAATAAAAAGGAAAAACATTTAGTTACACGATGTCCCAGACAGTACACTCTATAATTCATGTATCAACGCGTTCCAGAAAAAAAAACGCAATGAATTTCCTTCAAACCTAATTTGAAATGGAATTTACGTCAAAACATAGCAAGGTCTTCTTTTCGCCGTTCGAAGACTCGAAAACGCCAGCAGTGCGTTAAAATATTTATTAAAGGAAATAGTTAGAAAATTAGAGTCTGTGTTTTACATTTTTAGTTTAATTGTACTCTTACACACTGTACACATGTAACGTTTAGACGATTTTCTTGCGTGGCTAGAACCTCAGATCTAGGATCATTTTTGGTAGAAATGGTTTTGAAAATGCAGCATCTTTTCAGCCCCTTTTAGGCCCTTGCTTGGGAAAAACAAACTTTCTTCTCGTAAAACATTTTCCCCAAGAGCCCCAACCAGAGAGATGTATGTAAAATTTCGGTTCTAACGTTACCAAATATGCAAGTCTGTAATTTTGACTTTTTAATTTCACAATTCGGCGAGAATAGAAGAGTACCGTCATTCTTCTAATTTAATCCTACCGAAAAAATAATTATTTTGGAGGGGTCGTACTACCTTAAGGGAAAAAATTTTCGCGGCATTTAATTTCGATAAATCTTTCCATCTGGCCAAAATATTTTATTCGTACTAATTAGAGGACGGATTAAATTAGAAGAATGACGGTAATGTGTAAAGTCTGTCTGTGCCTAATAAATTTACTATAACAAAAACGACGAATCGGGGAAAAAGAATTTACGACTCACCAATGCATTTATTTATGTTGTGTCCACTGTCAGAGGAAGCCTTCTTTGTACCTAATTATAAATTTGTTAGAAGTTTTAAATAAATTTATGTACGTAACTTCCTAGAAGCGACAGAATCTCAATTAATCAGACAATGACATACCGGGTGACCCACAAAAAAGTTTTAAATGTTCGGTGGTCTCGTGGAGCCAAACAAATGGGTTTTTGTTGGAACTAATATATAAACGGTTATTTATGAATACGTACTTTTTTCTTTGGATTCCGCCGTACCAGTACCAGTAGCCGCAGATTCCGCCAAAGACGATTCCGCCGTATCAGGAATATATCGCCGAACTTTCCTGTTTTTTAACATGGCTTAAGAATTCCTTTAACCAATGAATACTGATAACCGATTTCATATAATGGAAATAATTAAACCTTTGTTGCAGAACCAGAGTATTTGAGGGCATTTCTTCAATATTATGAATTGGTTGAATCAAAGCAAAGGTTGGCGCAATTTCATCTTCTTCGACAACTTCAGAACAATCCTTGTTGCTTTCAGAAAGTGCTGGCGTGCAATGTTCAAGATCATCAACAATGTCAGAATCTATGGAGAAACAAAATACTTATAATCAAACAATTTTATTGCAACAATCCTTATCTCAAAGTGGCAAAATATTTCTATATTTCAAAGAATAATAGCAAATTTTCAAATCTTCAAATATTTTATTAGAATATGCACCATAGAGTGCATAATCAATACAATATAGGAGTCCAATAGCAATCCTATTTTGACAATAGATAAATAAGAATACCGCTAAGATGGACTTCAGCACATTCGGTTGGATGTTTTTGGTCGTCTTTTTGAATAAATGGATGGACCAAGAGCTCTTCTACTGTTGCTCTTTTAGAAGGGTCTGACATCCAACATCTGAAAATAACCACATTTTTATAATGTGAAGTTAAACTGAAGTGGGTTTAATAGGGACATTTACCTTTTTTATATATACATGTATCTCATGCCAATTTGAGGTTTCGATAAAATAATAACAGAGATTAGAAATTTTCGAACGCCTGTGTTTTGAACAACGATTTATAGCTATACCACACTACTTAAAGGAAATTCTTACTTATAAAGGAATTTTTGAAGGTTCTGTTTTTGCACTCAACTTGACCCTACACAATAAGTTTAGTCCTACTAAATGATTTTAATAACATGGCTGGCCACTGTTTCATAAAATTCACACGATGAGATGTAAACTTTATGAAAAGGATATACAATTTTACCTGATTAAAAAATCTCTACAACTATGTGAGCAACCCTCTACTGGGGGTTCAGGCTTGAGTAAACCACAACCAACTTGAAACATTATTGTTGCACTTTCATACTAAATAAAGAAACAATATCTAAAGAAAATAAGGCGTAACTGAACAGATACAAGTCAAGTAAGACAATCTTTGCTCATATAATAATAATGTTGAGTATTATATTTTTTAATTAACCTTTAGCCACCGCTCTATTTTTTTTTAATTCTCATTTTTCTCAAGTTTGTCCAGAAAGCATTTTTGGCAGTTTGGATCAGTTTTAAAGATTTAAAAAAAATTTATTAACCTTTAGCCACTGCTCTATTTTTTTTAAATTCTCATTTTTTTTAAATTTTTTTTTCATGAATTTTGAAACTCAAAGCCAAATTGTGGTCACAGTGGTAAGATTCAGGCAATTCTTTTGGTACAATTGGAAAGCCCTTGGTCTCAACAAGGGTATTTTGGCTGAAAACATAGTGGTTTTGAGCTATGGTCAAAAGACTGAGGGTCGTAAAATTGTTTTGGACGTACGGTGCACGTCATTCAGTGGCTAAAGGTTAAGGCTATTAAGAAATTCATAATATCCAAAAAATTACCCCATACAAAGGTGGACTACCAAACATCATTTCATAACAAGTACATCCAAAGCTCCAAATATCGGTCTGAAAAGTAAATGTGAATGAGTCAGTATTTTAGTCAAATTCAATTGGAAAGGATTTTAAGAGGGAATGTAAGGATATTTTTGTTAAAGCTACTTTGCAGGTTAAGAGGGGCAATTTGACTTCTGAGTCAAAAAGGTTTTCACTCAGAATATAAGAACGTTGTCTTGAAAACTGGCTTCAAATGACAGTCAGAAACATGGTTCCATTAATCAACCAATTAATGGTGTCCCATTTAACTTCGTCAAAAAGACCTAAAAGGTTGAATGTGGCATATTACCTCTTTTCCATACCCATCTTTGGGCGGTTTGATTGCCTGCGGTGACATAAAATTAACAGTACCCCTAGTCCCCACTGTAATCTTTCCATTATCGAGATTGTGCGCAAGACCAAAATCACATAATTTCAGTATTCCTTCAGAATCATCAAACAAAATGTTGTCTGATTTAATATCACAATGAACAATATTTCTTGAATGCTAAAAAACAATATTAAAAAAACATTTAAAAACATATTAAAAATATGATGCCTTTATATACAGGGGATTAAACTTTACAATTAAATCTCGAAGGAGGGCTTGCAAAATATTTTTCCCTATGAACATTTTTATCAAAATGACTTTTCAAAACTTATACACTTATAAATTTGTACACTACACAAAATCAAAACATTTATCAGATATATTATATATATCAGAGATGTCATCATAATTTTACGCTCCTTCCAATTAAATCATTTTAAAATTCCAAATTGAAGTATCATTTATCTTTGTTTCACAACAAAAAACCATTTCTAATAGTATTCTCATTTCTGATAGTATTCTCGACCAGATTCACTTACCATGTAACTAACAGCTTTCAATAACTGACAAATGTATGTAATGATAAAAGTCTCTTCCTTGAGTTTGTAATTGTTTCTATCCAAGAATGATGTCAGGGTATCTGAAGTTATAAAATGAACCAAAGTAAAATAAAGATAATAAAATACATTCAATACTGTAAGGACATCCTTAAAATAATCATTGTTTCAGGTCCATGGTCGGGTGAAATTTTATTTTGGACTTTAAAATCATGCTTAATTTCAACAAAAACTATGCGCTATTTGCATGTATCCAAAGATATTTGATTTGAAAAACACAAAAATAAAAAGACTGATTTTAAATTTGAGAAAACTTACTGTAAATGCCACAATTAATCTTGAAAACTTTCAAAAATGTTTCAAAGCAGTAGGAAGGTATTTAGACTCAAATTTTTCAAACAAAAATTCCTGGCCACCCGAGTGGAAAACTTTATTGACCCTTTGACCGGAAACTATTTTCTACAGATGGCAATAAATAAAACTATTCTTTGCCACAGAAAGTCATGTGAAATACTTTCCAACCAATAAGATTTAATCATTTCGAGTGGAAAAAAAAACTCTATGGTTAATAACTCACTAAAATATTTTATTTTACTGAAAACACATAATTAATCTTTAGTAAGGTTACAATTTTCAAGTCACTTTCAACAGAGTTCTTAGGGTTTGATTGAAATTGCTTAAAGTTGAGCTTTGAATCGCAAAATCAATGAATGAAAATATTTTTTTTAAATCACCTGGTAAAAATTCCATCAAAAGAAATACTGTTTTAACATTTTGGAATTCCTTGATTTCAGGTGAAAAGCTTACAAACTTCACAATATTCTCATGCCGCATATTGCCAAGAATTTCAACTTCATTTTTGAGATGCTCAATGTTAGTTCGCTTTACGCAAATTTCTTTCTGTGCATATACTTCTTGACCATTGACTGATTGACATCTAAAAACTTCTCCAAACTGACCTTGACCAATTTTTACTTTGACACTAAAACCAATCTAAGAAAAAATAACATAAAGTGTGTTAAAAGATAATCAACATTTAATAAAAAACAGCTGGACCTTATATTAGCGAGGTTCCATTAAGCGAGATAAATCCGAGGAAGACAGTGGGATGTAAACAAGAACGTTCAAACAGCCAATCCAGGGTCTTAGATTTTATTTGGCAACAGTCCAGAGTCACTATCCGTCTTCCTCGCTCGATTTATCTCGCTTAATGTAACCTCGCTATTAGAATCACTAAATACCTGTTTATCCAGTAAACAATCATTTTCCGTCTTTTCATGATCAACTACAACACTATTCCCTTCAACCTCCTGTGGTGTACGCGGTTTCCTTGGAGTACCTTTGATAAAAAATAAATAATTTCGAAATTTCAAATTGTATAAAAACCTAAACTACGATTCAAGTTCCAAAATTTAAACTTTAAACAATATTTACCTTGGAGATTATCGTTTGACTTTTCAACTAGATTATAATAGCTTTCACTAAAAAGAAAAAAATCAAATTAACATGGCATTATAATAAAATATTAGATCTGCATTTAAATAGAAAACGTTTTTGGTGTTTTGTTTCCGTTGAAAAAGTTTCCTGGGAGAAGGAACGGGCACTCCATTTCAAAGCAACATGACGTGCAGTCAAAATTGGGCTTTCAAAATCAAGAAATGGCTTTTACTGTTAATAATAATATTGACCCAACTTTATTTTTCCATTTTAAAAAGAAGAAAAGCAGCAAACTTTCCCTTTATACAAAGAATTGCTATTTCAAACCTACTTTTAAAGCTGTCTGGGAAACTAGTTTCTTTATAGTTGTCAATTGAGAGGGCGTTTTAGCCTGGAAACCCTTCACAATTTCATTTTAAAACATATAAAATGGTTGATTCTGAATAAAAGGCTAAAGAGCGAAAACTTATTGGCAATAGGTTGCCACCAAACAGTCCAGAATAACTGCAAATTAGCCTATCATCAGCTAATTATCCCTCTAGTCTAATTAACCTATATTTCATAGGTTAATTAGACGATGATTGGCTAATTACCCTATATAGAAATTAAAAATTTGAATTTAAGAAAGATAATAGATAGTCACATCTATTTTACCACCTAAAGTTATTTGTCTATCTTCAAAGAACATTTTACACTAAAACTTGTTTTATCTTCACCTCCATGAAAAGAAATATTCATAATTTGTATTACACTCGGCTAATTAAGCAATAATCAGCTAATTTAACGATACATTTTTCAATAAAATAAAATAAAACTGGCAAAAAAATAAGTTTTATTTATTCCTTGTTCTACGCATGTGGTAGTACTAAAATAAAAATTGAATATTTTCTTAACTGGAGGTGATCTCTGGAAAATATTTGGCAAGCATCTCCATCTGATAGAGAAGTTGCCATATTTATGTAAAATCAAATGTGACTCCTTTTACTGGTTTTTCGGCTAATTAGCCTATGAAATATCGGTTAATTAGCCCATCATGGGCTAATTAGCTGATGATAGGCTAATTTGCAGTTGTTCCTGACAAAGAAAAAGTTCCAAAGACTTACCAACTGTTGTTGACATCAAAATTTAAAAAATTTCCATCACTCTCTGTCTCCATAACTTTTATAAAACCTAGAAAATTAGAATATATAATCAAACATAGACAAAAAAGAAAATAAGGAAATAAAAAGAGGAACCTCATTATCAGGGTTCTTTGCACTCTTTACAAGAGACCAATTTTGGATTTAATTTTCGCACATCACTAAGATTATCATTTTCATATACCGGGTGGTCCAAAAAAAACTTTGAAAAACTCGATTTCAATATTAATTTTTTCTAAATGTGGTAGAAGAGGGTCTAATGTAAATTTTGAGCTATTATCTTTTTAATTTGGTTCAGTAGTTTTTGAGTAGTTTAGTTGAAAGTCACTTTTTCAAAAAGAGCAAAAATACGTCAAAAATGGAAAAACAAAAAAGAGTTTTTAATGAATATATCTTGACGCTACCAAATGTACCATGCCCGGGTAATACTTTGCACTACTCTGTCATACTTTGCACCGTAATTAGTGTAAAGTGAACAGGGTTAACAACGGGATTAACAGGGTTAATAATGGGTTAATAATGAGGTTAACAGGGTTAACAGAGAGGTTAACAAGGTTAACAAGGTTAAAAGTCGGGTTAATAAGGTTAACAGGGTTAACAGTGTCAGCTTAGTGTCAGGGTTGAACAAGATATCTTGAAAACAAAATCATTTCAAAGTAGCTTTGAAAGAGGCAGGAGCAAGGAAATAAGCTAGCGGATATCATCAGTTTGAAATTTTGTTTCTGATACTTCTTGTTGATACTTGCTATTGATTTTATTCAATTTCTAAATCAGCAGAGATTTCATTGATCTCCATCACATATGGAGCAAGTTATAAATCAACAAATACCTAGCACAATATCAATGTGTTTCTAAAGAGCATAACACACAGTGACAGCACTTGTTTTGGTAGCCCACTGATAAACTGTAAGTATTAAATTAAGTTTATTTTTTATACTCTTGCCCGCCCCAACACTCCAACAGAAGGGGATACTGACCTAATGGTTCGACAGGGGTTGTGCCACTGGTTTTTTGAAAACAACCTTATGTGGGATCAATTTGGGCAATTTTTTACCCGAAACCATGAAAAATGGACCCTGAATGGGATTCAAATTCCAAAATGTTCCATATTTTCTCAAATTTTCTAAAAAAGGGACCCTACTAAAAACGCTGACCATAGAGGCACGTCCTGTACCCTATTTTAGCTAAGCACCCCTTCTCTCTCTCTCGGGACACACTCCTTACAAATTTGGGTCATAACATGTCTTTTGAGATAATTCTTTTGAAGATACGAATGTCATTTTTCCAATGTTTACGTTCGTTTGAGTTACTGAGTTTAATGTTCCATTACATTCGAAAAAGTGAGCTAGAGTAGAGGAGGAATAGGCTAAAGGAAAATGTATGTCTGTATGTGTCCATTGTAATTTCATGATGTGTCATGCATTAGTCAATGTTAAATTTTCTTCCTTCGCCCGTACTCTCCTCCCATTCCGCCTTGTTCCGCCCCTTAAAATAACTCCCGGGAATTTCTCAATCTTCTTTTAAAAATTTACAGGCTAGTTTACTAGTCTATGGCGAATACCGAAGGTTCTCATATATGGAAAATTCGCGAAAGTTTTATCTGTTGAATTTTTTCCAGAAGTAGAATTCGCGAAAATTAACTTCGCAAAATTTAACGATTTTCTACCCTTAAAGTACGGAAGTTAACACTCTGACGGAGGGTGTTGCTTTTGATCATATACCTTATTTGAAAGTCAACACTCTCCGTCAAATTTTTTGAGTACCTTCTATATCTGCCTGCGCCCCGTGATAGTTTTGGTGATATTTTACTAACCCGGAAAGAATTTTCTCACTTTTCTAGAATTTTCAACAGTGTAGTATCAGGAGTTTTAAACTTGGCGTGCTTTGTAAATCCCAGGAATTTATATTTTGTTTTCAGGGAACGAAGAAAACTTGTTTGCTATCGAGTATTTGGATTCGAACCGGATCGTCATTTACAACCAAAATGAAGTGAAAGGACCCAAAGATATCTTCTTGAAACTTTTTGTGGATGTTTTAGAACACCAACAGCTCATCGATCGATTTGTTTATAAGTTGAATTTGTTTTTCTCAGCCTATGATTTATTGTAAACATGCTCATGATTATGCTTTCAAAAGAAAAAAATGTCTTTTCCCGCAATCTTTTGAATAGCATATTATAATACTTTATGGTTTTAAATTGTTGAAAAAATAGACATGTCTCGCGTGTTGATTGTTGCAACCTGAAAAGATGTAAACTTCAGTTGACGATGTTGATTCCAGATTCGTCAATCTCGGAATCTCTTAATTATTTGACCAAGAAGAAAAAAAAACTGAATCTAATCTGAGACAGGACTAGTGTCCGCATTCTGAAGTTTTCCCAGAACAAACTTTTAAAATTTTATTGGGTAAGGGAATTTTGGTTATTTTTGGACGAGTTTATTTGACTGTAATGTTATTTGAATTTAAGAATAAAGTTAAGTCATTTCTATTCTGTTTCTTCACAATGCATATGCTTTTTTGAAAACACTTCATACCATAATTGAAACATTTGTGATTATTCTATAAAAATGTTTTGTTTGACCTATTTTCCAAGTGTGGACAGGAAGGGGATTGTCGGGGTTATGATATGAGCTGTTCTAGATCACGTGATTTCTCACTCAATTTCATTGGATGTGGTTGAGTATATTTTATGAGGTTTTAAAGATGTTATGAGAGTTTAATGTTTGATCATGAAACTCATGTTTTTTGCTGGCATTCCTGGTTTGGCTCCGACACGACGGCGTCGGTGGTTTGGCCATTGTGGTTTGGTTGGCGGTGCTGGTTGAAATTTGTTTGTCGGTGATGAAACAAGTGAGCAGGGGAGATCAATTAGTCTAGCTTGTGCATCGTTCTCTTGTCTAAAAAATAAGGTTGTTATGAGTCAAACGGAATTTTTTGCAATTCCTTCCTACGACTTTCAAACCTTACTTGACTCCTGGACTTATTGACACTTCTAAAATCGGACCCTTTTGACTACGTCTTTAAACATTTGATCGTAAGGTCGAGCCCCGGTTGTAAAGTATTTTGATGAACCTCAACCCAGACATCCATTTTTCTAACCAACTCATAGACAGTTTGGGTTTTTAAGACGAATCATGGTCTTATTTTTGAAAAATTAGCAAGATTAACTTTTGCGAATTAGGGCCAAATTCGCAAAAACAAGTCGTATCGCAAAGATTTAATATCGCTAGATTTTATCCCGGCTAATAGGAATAAGGTACAGTTAAAGTAATGTAATTCGAATTCAAGAACATTATATGAGTTTTCGAATTATAGGAGTTTGATAAGGTTTGATTAAGTCGGACGGGACCGAAGATTTTGTTCGAATTGTATGAGTTAAACTGTATATTTGTGTCTTTGAGTACTTACAGAGCCAATTTAACCAATGATGTTGCTGACAATGTTGGTGGTCTCATATGAGGTGGCATTTTACGTGGAGAGTTGGGTGGTGTTGGTAGACGTTCAATGATTTGTGAGGGTGATTTTGATGGTTGTCCAACATTGTTTGGTCTGAAAAATAAAAGATAAAAATATTTTTAGTAAAACCGTGAATTAAATTGCTATACTGAATCAAGGAAGTGCAGTACCTATGATTGTGCTAGTGATAAAGTTATTTTGTACAATTTGTCAGATTTGATGTGAATTATCAGCAGGCACACAACGTTATTCCAACATCGTTTCAACGTCCAAACAACGTTCTGACGTTAAAGCAACATTCCATGTCTGCTGAGTTTGGTGGTTTGGTGTATTTTC
This sequence comes from Tiaropsis multicirrata, assembly GCA_032270745.1. Classification (NCBI taxonomy): domain Eukaryota; kingdom Metazoa; phylum Cnidaria; class Hydrozoa; order Leptothecata; family Tiaropsidae; genus Tiaropsis; species Tiaropsis multicirrata. The sequence goes on along the minus strand of JAUJPO010084782.1, from coordinate 12,738 downwards.
AAAATAATAAACTTACTTTGGGAATGCGACAGGTGGTGGTGGCAATCTTGATCCAAATGTATTGGTGATTGGTGGCAAAACCTTTGCTCCAGTATCATCAAGTTTGCATGATCTAAATAATTGAAAAACTCCAATGTTCAAAAACCACCAGAAACTATCTAAGCATGGTAGTGTGTTGTAAACGTGGTAGAAACAAGCGGGTCTAAAAGCTGCACCCCTCAAATATATAGTATATGCATCAGCCGCAGGAGTAAGTACTGTACTTGCAGGTTAGCTAAATTGACAAAATTATTATCGAGGATTGTTTTGAATGTTTTTACCTTTTGGATGGTGGTGACCTTGGTAAGGGAGTTGGTTGTTGGTTATCACATCCTTGGATTGGAGGTCTGCAAAAGAAAAAAAGAAAAGATTATGAAACTTCATAACATGATGTTAAAGTATCGAAAAGCGCCGTTTTAATATAGATCGTTACTGTTATCGTTATTTTACTAGTTTTCTAAAAATCAGGACTAATGGTCAAAATATTCAAACATTTAGTCTCTATAAGGCGCAGTGTCGGATACAGGAGGTAGGCTATCTTATTCACGCGGAGAGTAATTAGTTTCCATATAGTTAATACGATAATAAAGTGCACTCTCCTCCATATGTTATAGCCTCCCTCTGTATCAGAGCTGGAAGGGTCAATTTTCAAATTTCGACTCGTAGCCATAGTGCTGGCAAATCACGATAAGTTTGAATGAAGGTAACTTACAAGACGGTTAGTTTATTAAATTCTGGCGAAGGTGTGAGAGTGGTTGAAAACGAAAGTGAAACCGATGGAGATGGTTTCAAATATTCGTCCTCAATGCTTCCATCATCACAACTATTATTCATTTCATAATGTTCTTCACCCAAATTATATGGTGTCTTCCTGTATGAAAGTTCTCTGTTTAAATAAGCAAAATTAATAAATTTCAACAGATACTGGGTGGTGTTTTCCAACTTTTGCAGGTCGATTGCAAAAATAAAAGTTCGAAATTTATAGGTGACACCTAAGCATGTTTTTATGTAACTCGTGATATCCATTACGTCATCTTTTATACGGAAACACCCCAAAAGACCGAGTTTTTGCCACTGAACAAAAAAACTGGTAGAAAACATCCGGCTGGAGTGTTTTCATAAAAAAGATTACGTAATTGAAATCTTGAATTTCATTTTTTTCAACTCTTTCTGGTCAACAAGACCTGACTACTGCGAAAAATGCAAAAATAGATTTTTGATACAGAGGCGGATACAGATCAGAAGGTAATCAAATTTTCGACGGAGAGTAGGAGAGTGTTGACTTCCAAATAAGGAATATGAGCAAAAGCGACCGCACTCTCCGTCAAAATCACTGACAATCTTCTGTATCCGCCACTGTGATGAAAAAATAAAATAATTTTAATTACGTATCATCCCTAATTCCAAGTGAATCTGTTTCAAAATCTTCTGATGAAGAAATGCTTCTCATCATCATCATCCCTTTTTCAATTTGTGGTCTGAAAAGGGAGTAATTTAAGAATAATAAATCGTAAAAAACAGCAAGGTGTGTCGATCAAATGAAAGTCCAATATGGTATAACTTTTGTTAACTCTACGTTTTTTCACTAAACCATACACTTAACAAACAATCTGGAAAATGCCAACTGCGGCTACTTTTTTGTTACCAGGAACAAATTTCCAAACAGTGTAAAATGGACTATCTAGGTTTAGGGCCGAACCCTCTAGCTTATATAAATGAATAAGAACAAAATAAGTAGACAACAAATTAAGTTCAAAATAGTGGGATTAAACATTAACAGTGCAAATGATCAGGAATTTGAGATATCTCAAATCTCTGAAATGATCAACAGCTAGTTCAGACTAGAGGTATGAATGTAGATAATATTCATCCACTTCGAATTGCTTATTCGTAACATCTGTTTCAAATACTGAACTTTCATGACTGTCATTACATTACTTACAAAATAGGGAATTGTTTTGTTAAAACTGTCTCATCAACTGACATCTTCTTGTAAACTTTAATGCGACTAAAACGAAAAAGAACAAAAAAAAATTTTTTTTTGTGAACACAACCTTCCAAAATTCAAATCTACCATTAAAATGGGGCTATTTATCTATCTAGTTATGGTTACGTTACAGTAGGCTATACAGCTCATTCATGCAGCTATGTTAACGCAATTAAACTTCCCGAAGGTTCTTTGAGTGGGAATCGAACCTTGGTATACGGTGCATATCAATGCCCACAATCTACTATTCTGGTTTATATGTGATACAATCTACTATTCTGGTTTATATGTGATATTAACATTCTTTCACCGATAATCTCTTGGAAAAACATGGAACTGGAAGTAAAATTTCTTACAATTTAGGATTAGCAGATCTGTAAGGTAATTTTTTCGATTGGATAGGTTCCAATGCTTCTTTCGGTATAATCCGTTTGTTGCGTACAACATCACGTGACTGTGCTTCAGCCAATCGTTGGCTATTAATTCTCTTTAAACTATCAGCAGCATGTGCTTCTTTTAGAGAATGTGTTTTCTGTAACAAAGGGGATTGTGGATCTGCTGAAAACTTAATACTCGCGTTGCATTGACAGTACTTAGCCAGTGTCATCCATGCAGCTACCTCTTCGTGTAAATTACGGACTTGATCATGAAGCTTTGAAATCTTCTGGTCCTTAATTTTAAACAAGCGCCTGGTAGCTTCTCTCTCGTTTTCATTTGTTTGTTTTAATTTTTCGAACTCTCCACAGCGCTGGTTTCGAGTTTTGATCAACTGATCTTGAACTGATTGCGCGTAGTTGATGCTGCCCTCGTAATCTTTTGCAAGAAGACGATACTGTTGTTCAAATTCGATTTGCTTTTCCACGAAGGTTTCTTCGCAAAGTCTTAAACGTTCCTCAACGGTGAGGTTGCCTTTAAACTGAATTTCATCAGTATCTATTTCACTATTACTATCATACGACATTTTAGTCACTTCTTGATTCTCAAAATCAGCGGTCTCTGATATCGATGCCATCTTCTTTGAAAATCAGATGAACCTTTCATCCTTCCGTAAATCTTATTTGACGTCAGTTTTTTTAGCATTCTGATGTCACAATAAAATTGACGTCACTATTCCTGTTTGTTTCATATTTTCTCTAGTTCAACGAAATATTCCGTTTAATCCATTGGATCTATTGCATTATGGCCATCAGACATTTATCTCCAGTCTCGTTTTGTTTAAGATACCGCATTTTGTTAAATATGTGAGCTATATTCAAGCCTCTGGATAAGCGTCAGATACTTGATAAAAACTAAATCTGTAGTGGTCACATGAAGAAAGCCAAAAGTTACACAGAAAATAGATAACAAGAGAAATCTACTTCAAATCTTAAACTGATTCAGAAGTAGACGGGTCTCATAGGCTTAATTCTTCTTAAAGATCTTGAAGAAAATACTCTGATTGGCTGGAATCGCCTATTGTTTTTGAGCGAGTGTTTTTGAGTCGATTTGATTGGTTTAATTTCTCAGCTGTCACTTTTGGTGGGGGGAATTCAAACCTTTCAATTTATTTACATTGTGTCCCCATTGTGTCTGTATAAAGCTTCCGCCGCATGGATGGGCTTTGATTTTTTAAAAATTTGAATGCATCTAGAAAATGAAGAAGCAAAACTTTCATTACTCTTAAGCCTCTTTCACCTGCAACAACACATCTTCGGCATTTATAACATATATTGAATAGCGTTCTTCTAATTGAATCAAGTATAAAGAAACTTTCTGGAAGACGCGGAAATTGATCTTGAAATTTCACTTATAGAAAAAAATAAAATAAATACATTTTGGAGATATGAGTTGTTAGAAATTGTTTAAATTTCATAGGAAGAATGGAACAATTGATGAGCAGTTAAACATGTCTTTCAGGTAAGCGATCCTCCTTTTCATAAAAACAAGTGGCGGTGTAGAAGGTTCTCAAATATTTTGACAAAGAGTGTTGTCATTGTCATTATTCCTTACTCGGAAGTCAACACTCTCCGTCAGAATTTTTAAGCACCTTCTATGACCGGCTATGAAATAAGTAATGGTTCTCTGCAGTACCTAGAAACATACTTCCATTCAAAAATCTCTTAAAGTTAAAATCGCAAATTTCCATCTTCAATAACTTCGCTTTCTTTTTCTATTTCAGGCAGACAGAATGTTATTCTTTCGTCATGTATTCAACATTTTGTTCTTCATTTCAACATGTCAAATCTCATGCCAGCAAGAAGCTACTTCATCATCACCAACTCTGGTCCAAGAACAAAACAGCTACCATGAATTGGAACAAACACTGCATGACTACAACGAGAAAAGTGACAGCACATTGATCGTTATCGATACAGAGCAAGATAATCCGACGAATCCGGTTTTAGAAAAACGGTCTTCCATAATTCAAAAGCAGAGTGACGAAGATTTCGACGAAGGGTTTACTATTATTATTGATCAAGAATCATTGGAAGAAAATGTCGTTCAAAAGGATGAGGTTTATCAAGATATGGAAAAAAGCTATGAACAGATCCAAGAAAAATTTATGGATGAAATAAAACAGCCGATCAAGGATAAACACGTGAGGGTTATTGTTATTACACCGAAAGATCAAATGACGAGGAGCGTTGATGATCCTAACGACGACAGTGATGCAACACCGCAAACAGAATTGGATTTAGATATAGCAAAGTTACAAAAGGTTCGAGATAAGATGAAGAATTTGAATACTGAGGATAAAAACTTGATTTTAGCAGTATCTTCTTCGTCACCAAGTCATCGTGAGAAGAACCTGGAAAGTGAAGCATCAGCTAAAAACTCTCCTGGTACTAAAACTGAAAAATCAACCAAAAAATTGGACAAAAAACCAGAAATAAAAAACTCCAAACAACTAAAACAAACTGTAAAATCTGTCAGTAAAAACATTGAAAAACAGAAAAACAAAACAAAAAACAAAACAATAAAAACAAGTAGTAATACTTCGAACAAAAAACTTCAACACATCTCAGCAACTGCGAATAAAATTTCACCGAATTCGAAAAACGAGGACCAAACATCACTTCACTATATGCCACCAACGAACCCACATCCAATCCATGATACCATAGCAGAACATTATAAGAGAAAAACAGACCAAACTGGTGATAAGAAATCATCCTCAACTCATATAAATGATGGCGAAGGGGATTCTGAAAATGAAAATAATGACGATTTAGTGATCTCAAGACCAAAATTACCAAACAATTTCCGACTAACTAACAACACTTGGTCAGATCCCGACTCAACAGAAAATAGTAATTCAACCACAACGAGTATGATGGAGGTTAATGCCAAATCTACAAACAACAAAACCATCTCTACGAAACCTGTACAACAACAACAACAACTAAAACAGAAACCCAGTTTTGATTCAACACTAACACAAAATCAATCATCACCAGTCAACACTGGAAAGCCACAAGAATCACACACAAACGTAACTAGCAATCCAACCAATTTGATGAGCCTTCACGATACAACCAATACGACTCCCTCAAATAAAACTAAAGTTATCAATATTGAAAAAGCGAAAGCGATAGTTCAATATCTAAACAAAGACCCTTTAGAATCTTGGAGATATCCATTCCGGACATTATCATCACTGGATTTGAATGCAATACTGATTCGTTCAGGGCTAGTCTATCCAGGCTTCATAGAGAGATTGAAAGGTGTTATGCGGAAAGCAATTACAGGTCATGATATAACATTAAGTGTAGTTGGAGGATCCATCAGTGCTGGTGGTGGGTTGTATAAAGATCGTGGTAGCATTGAAGGACTTTATTACAAGGGCGTCGTTGATTGGTGGAACCAGTGGATCTTTCCTGTCACTGGTTCCAAAATGAAAGTCAACAATGCAGCTATAGGGTCCATTGGAACTGACTATTTTTCTTATTGTGTTAAAAATCATTTGAAAAAGAATGTGGATTTGGTGATTTGGGAACTTTCAGCCAATGATTATAATAGGTACAAAACGTTTCCCACCAAAGGCGCAAGACCGTTAGAAAGGTTCACTAGAATGATACTAGATCTACCAACCAAACCAGCTTTATTATATCTAAATTTCTTCAAAGGAATTGACTTTAAAAACTCAGGCTTGTCCGATTGTCCGAATTTTGAAGACCAACAAGAACATACAATAGCAAGTTATTATAAAGTACCTACACTAAGCTGGAGAGCTATGGTTTGTAGTGGTTTAGTAAAATCCAGACCTGGTTTTTTGTTGAGTGACCTATTCAGTGTGGATCAATATCATCCATCTCTCAAAGGCCATGCTCAAGCAGCTTTATTAATATTGCTCCATCTTCGACATGTCATGCGAGCTGTTTTACAATATGCTATAAAACACAACGGTGATATCATTAATTTTCAGGACCAGTTCGTGTTACCGGACCCTTTGTTTATTGGGCCAAAGCATCCGGAGCCGTATTGTTGGACCTTGATACGACCGGACGAGAAAGATGCAGTTCATAACACGTTGGAGGTTAGCGTCGCTTCAAACGATGGTTTCCATATACAATACGCTACTAACTTTCCAATCAGGTTTGATAAAGTCATTTGCTATAAATCTGAGAAAACGGACAAGCCAACCTCCTCTTTGAAACTTGTATTCACTATTCCAAAAACACCTGAAAATAAAGATAAACGATTTGAAGTTGCTATAACGACGCATTCAAAATGGGGCGGATCATCTATGATATGGATTGATGAGAAAAATGATCAACCGGTTTTTATTCAGGAGGGGAGACCCGGTGACCCTGGAAGACGGACACAGGTGGATACGGTGGCAAGTGATGTAACAGTCGGAACACATTTTTTGAACTTATGGTCGAAAGATGGTGGTTTTTGTTTAGCTGCTATTATGATAGATGCTAGCTAGTTGTTTTCAGATATTTTTCGCTAAAATAATAAAGCTTTCGTTTTTAAATAGTCTCCAAATCAATAAGAAGTCAAGAAAGTGAAATATAAACCCTCGAAAACATTCATGTTTAGTCTAGGGTAGGAATTCGAAATTAGAACTGAAGTGAACAAAATTGTGTTGTGATAAGATAAAGTTCATCTTTTTTTAAAACGTCATTTTTCTATAAAAGTTTATACAATTTTTTTTAATAAATACTAACTTTTTGTAAATACAAAACTGCTCTTTAAATAGTAATTAGGGTAAAAAATATTCATTTTTTCTAAATAAGAAAACAAAATTACAAATACAATCTAGTCATCCAAACATATGCAATCAATACGATAAGGTTCGATGGCACCCATTCACAAATTCAAGATAATTGGGCTCTACAAAATAGATTAGTGGAAATTGTCAACAGGATGAAAAACGATAAACACGACGGAAACATTTCTTGATTTTACAATTAAACCCTCAATCATACCAACAAATTTGAAGGCAAAATATGAGATAACTAGAAAGGCTATGGGTATAAAACCTTTTTCATTTGAAAGAAGAAAGATTAACTTAGACTTTGAGCTATCATACATTAAATTTGGGATACTTATCAAAACATATTTTCCAAAAAGGGCAGCCCTATCAAATGAGACATGAAGAACTGATACTTTTGTTTTTTATAGGGTTCTTGGGAATTTAATACCCCTTTTTTTGCCAAAAATGACGTTTTTGTTTGAAAGCCTTTAGCAAATTCAAAGTATGATAGCTCAAAATTTAAGTTAACCCCTCTGCTTTCCAATAAAAAAAAGTTTTTTCTTTTTTTCTAAATTTCACTTCAAACACCCAAGAACTGTTTTGAAATCGATATAATTCTTCATACTGATTTTTCACCCCCAATATCAAATTTAAAACCTTTTACTGAAAAAGCCCTAGGGAAATGAAGGTTTTGGTACTTTTTTTAGGAAAAAATTATAAAATGGGGGTCATAATAAATTTGATATTGGGGGTGAAAAATTAGTATGAAGAATTTTATCTATTTCAAAACAGTTTATATATACTGTTTGAAGTGAAATTTGGAGAAAAAAACAATTTTTTTAGTTTTTTTCCTCAGAACACCGACCCCCTCCCTACAATTAAGCACAAAAGAGTATATAAATAAACAATAAAACTTGATGGAAAACAAGATTTAAAACAGATTATTACATATAAATAAACAACATACCGTTATCAGGTTCAATGACACCGTGACGTATAAAAAAGTCTAATAGCACCAACGCACAGTTTGGTTTGAATTCGTCTGTCGATATCAACTCTTTAACCTAAAGCAAACAGAAAAAAGCTCAGACTTTTTACTTAGTAAAACAGAGTTGTAGCATTATTCAAAAAAACAAATTCTGTATTGATTGAACCTTCATGTTTAAGACTTTACCAAAACATACCAAAATTTGGAATCATTATTAATAACATTTTGGAAGGCAAACTTTAGCACCTAATTTACGGAAAGTCTCTACGTAGAGCGTAAAATTCTTATTGTCACGTGACAAAAAGCCAAATTACTTCTTTGATCGGCAGTAAATAGAAATCCGACACTTCGTTATCGGTACATGATGGTTCGAAAGATCTTGGCAGCTCCAGATCGAAAACAAACTGACTTTCGGGATGCAATCCAAGATCATTGGTCATAAAGTAGCTGAAAAAGAAGAGCGAAAGATCGGAATTTGACAGAAATAAAAAAAATACTTTATTCAGATAAACTTTTGCGAGATAAACTTTCGCGAGGTCAGAAATTCGCGAAATTTTCTGGATAAACTTTCGCGAATGTAGAAATTATTTGCCCTAATTGAGCATATTTAGCTCAGGCAGATTTAAGATGTTTTCTATATAATTAAAAATAATTGCAAAATTTCGCGAGATAAACTCTCGCGAACGAGAGATTTAATTTTTTTCGCGAGACAAACTTTCGCGCGAAAGTTTATCCGAATAAACTACTGATGATTAAGAAATTTCAGATATTGAGATTCATGTTATGTTACCAAGGTTGAGAGACTGACGACATTTGAGTGTCTAAAAGAAGTTTCAAATTGCAACGAGGAGCAGCATTCAAAATAGTTTACAAGGGCTAAGACAAATTAATTTCCCTGAGTTTGTTCAGAAATGTTCAGCAACATTTAGGCAATTTATTGTCCCTGAGAAATAGTTGATCTTTTATTGTTTTTCTCTGAGGAAAAAGTCTAAATTGTCAAAATTCTGTTTAATGCGATTTTCTGTAGTTTAAGGAAAAATAGTAACCTTATTGTACCAGCTGGTCTTGCTTGAGAACATAACTTATCTGTTATGCCAGCTTCTTCTAAGCACTCTCGTTTAACTGTTTGTAATACCGTTTCCCCAGATGATATACCTCCTGCGACCTGAGGCGAGAAGAAAGAAAAGGTGAATAATCATTATAATTTCAAATTTTCTCAGTAAATAGTAGGTTACGCAAGGGGCTATTTAGTGCTTGAAATGTACGACTTGAACCTGTACATAAATGTCCTGACCCAGCAAAATCTTTATACTTATAATCCTGTAAAAACAACTTCTCTTAATGTACTGTAGATAGCTCAGTTGTCAATACACGCCTAATTCCATGGCTTTTGTTCATTAATATCTTATAGTATTTGGAAAGATGGACTTCACCCAAGGGATGACGGAAACATCAAGTTTCTACTTTCTAAAGAAAATAATATAACAACAATTTACCGTATTGTCAAGTTTACCAGGGTAAGTTGGTTTTGATTTGGAGCGCCTGGCCACCCACATGTATACATCTCCCTGATCATTCTTTACGTAACCGTTTACGTGCACACCATACGTGTGGAAACCGAATAAGCCTACCGAAAACGACGAAAAAAAACGTAGATAAAATTAGGTACTATAGCCAATTTTGATTGGTACAATGACAATGGAAATGAAATTTCTTTCGGGTAACGCGACCAAGGTTTTCTATGAATTTTATTTGAACCAATATTATGAAAATTTAATAGCTGTTTAGGAGGGCGTTTTACGGGAGAATAATAACTGATCTATATTTTGTGACGAGCACAAGCAATCAGTTATTTTATATAAACACATTCTTCATTCGAGGTTTATGCTTCTCCAGGAGGGATTTTACTTAATTCTTTTAAATTTTTTGCCTGGATCAAGTGACAAGACATTACAGTTTTACAGCTTTGTAATTGCCCGTTGGTGTTACTTAGTACCGGATGTTTCAAAAAAAAAGAACAGGTTTGAAGTGAAATTCTGAGAAAAGTAGGAAAGCTATGAATCCAATTCTTTTTCATTGTTAACTTAAAATTTGAGCTATCATAATTTAAATTTGCTAAAGGCTTTTAGCTTTCACAAGTTATTGAGAAAAAGCAACAAACTTCATTTTCCAAAAAACGTCATTTTCGGCAAAAAAGGGAGTATTAAATTAAAATTAACAATCAAATTTAAAAATCTCAAATCTTCGATTTATTTTTCTTGATGCCTGATACCGAAGGGCTGCCCTATTTGGAAAATATGTGTTATTAACTCAAACAAACTCATAGTAAATCCAGAAGCGCTGTTGATGTCCATATCCTGCCTCTTCTTGTAAAACTGACATAATACATACAGGAGAGGTACGTTTAAAGGAAAGACTTTCACAAAACATTCGAATGTTTTGATAATCAAGACGAAATAAGAACCAGTGATTTTACAGATTTCAATGGCATTAATAAAATATGAAAAGTAATTTTGAATGCGTCAATATTTCGTTGTTTCTTAATATCTTTTGAATGCGTGGAACAAATTTAATGTATGATAGCTCAAAATTTAAGTAAATTTTCCTCTTTCCAATAAAAAAAAATTATGCTGATAGCATTTCTAATTCTCTCATAATTAGGTTTCAAACTTGTTCTCTTTTTTATGAAACACCCAGTATTTGCAAACTACAGAGTTCGGCGCTCTCGTTCGGGTGAAAAATGGAAAATAATCATACTTACTACAAGCTGACCTCTCAACATCAAGTAGAGGCTGTGAACAAAATGATGATTTCACCTCATAGGTCTAACAAGAAAGAGAATTTCAAATTTTATAGTTTGAAAACTTCACTCAAATTTAAATAAATAGAGACGCGGGGAGTACTTTGAAAATGTATGGCTCTTTTGAAATTGATGGAAAACTTGTTGTGGCAATGAAATTAATATTTTGTTGTACCTCATTCCTCCATCCATTGAGAGTTGGAAAGATCTTACGATCTTTCCAATCCCGCAAAACACAGGCAAATTTGGCCGTGCGTTCCTCTCTGCTCTTCAAGGAGAGGGCCATCGTCACAAATTTAACATTTCCACTTAGGAGGTCCTTTGCCACTATAAAAACATCTTTGAATTTCTTAAGTTCTTTGATGACATCTGGTGAGACAAGACCGATTTGTATGTCATTCAACACGAATGGGACAAAACCTTTAAAAAAAAGTGCATTTTTAATAGAATTTAGTACGGAAGAACAAGTCATAAAACTTTCCGCATTTACACATATGTATAACGTCTAGAGCATCGGACACAAATTATTATTTTCTTGTAGTATTAAGATTATGAATCATTTTAAAAATTTGAAAATTACATACACTTTTGGCTTCTTCCATTATTGTTCCATAAAGAGGGAATACAAATGGGTTGGATCATATTTTTAAGAACATAGCAAGGGGTTCAAAGGTCAGTAGGAGAGGGGAAAAGGGTGATTTTCAAGAAAACAGTAAGATACACCATAATCATTTGTTCCTGAAATTGGAAAGATTCAAAGTTTTTGATTAGTATTAATATTAAATAACAAATAAGTAAGAGTATATGATTACTTTATTCGGATTAATTTTCACGAGATTAAAATCCACGAAATTATGCATCGCAAAAAAACCAGCCAGTAGTCGAGCGAGTCGCGAAAACAAATCCATGCAAAGTTTCTGAAACTGCTAACTCGAATTCACGAATATTAATCAGGTTAAAGAGTGAACGAAAGAGTGATTACAAAAGCTCTACGCCTTCCAAACTTATGGTATGCTAAACTATGTATTGTCTGACGTATCTTTACTCACACTAAACTATAAGATGTATTTTTAGATGTATAAAATTAGGTCTCCCTTTTCTGAAAAACGTATTTATTTTGAATGTCAACTGAGACCCTGATTGTAAATAAAGGTCTCTCATTTATTGATAAAATTGTTGTCAAAATAAGAATGTATTACCTTCTTGGTTTGAAAAAGAATGTAGAGATTTGGCCAATTTTAACATTTTATCTGACCACGAGTCATTATTCGCTTCGTTAGCAATATTGTCTTCAACTTCCATTTTATTATCAGTAGTATCCTTTTTCATTATTTTTGTAACAAAATCTTTTGAATACTCTACTTTCAAATATAGCTTGTGAAGAAGTAACAAAAGAGAATAAGAAGAAAGTAACAGTTAGTAGAGAAAAGTATACAGAAAGTAAAATTAGGTCAACTAGTAGGCTTCTGAACATTTTTCTTTTGCTTGTTTACTCATAATTGTATGATTCTGCACAATTGATAACAAATTGCATGAAGAACTTTTTTCTTAGTTCTCATCTGTTCTCATTTATATTCATTCTTCATTCCGAATAAGCTTGACAGGGATTGTGGTATACACCTTTTTTTATAAGCATCAGGTAAATTTGGCTCAGCCTCAGTTATACTTAACAAAATAAGGAATTGAGGCTGAATCCATGCTTACAATATGCTTATTATGCCTATGCCAAATAAGCATAAATA
>JAUJPO010084771.1:0-10244 GCA_032270745.1 Tiaropsis multicirrata | reverse complement strand
GCCTTTGCGCTATCAACACTTCCGCTACCATTCCAGAAATAAATGAAAGGTATCTTTCTTTCAAAGGCTTGAAAAAAGTGAAATCATGAAGTTTTTGCGACACATTTGGCCGCGCTTTTTACCTTTTTAAACATGCGGTCACCTGACAGTGTGTCCACACACTGACCTAGTCTGTATCGAAACAATCAGAAAAAGTTCAATTTCCGTTTTATTTTTAATGGAAGAAATCAGATGAATGGAAGGGTCCCCGCATTAATGAATCCTCTTACATTTTGTTTCTTTAAAATTTTATCAAACTTAGTAGTAGTAATATTAAACGCCGTTTTGTTTTCAAATTTGATAATTGCGTAACAAAAACTACCAACTTTTAGAATAAAAGCATTTGTTTTAGAATAAAAGCGTTTTATCAGTTTATTCTATAGCATCTATTGATAACAATTTAAACTTGAACTGAAGTTTCTTTCCTCCAAATAAATAGTTGAATTTTACCATAAATTTATATGTCTTGGGAATTCAAACAATATATTCTATTGTAATAGTCCTCGTCAATATTCCATCATGTAAGTTCACAAAAGATTAGTTTGCAATAAAATTATGTTCACTTTTTAGAGTCAGAATACAACATTTTGATACATTTTCTTTCCTTACTTACCTTCAACTTTCTCAGACAGTGTTTCAACTTTCTGGAGATGGTTGTCTTAAAATTATGTTTTGTGAACAGATTATTCTGCAAAACAAAGTGCTTCTATAATGTTATGGCAAATTAAAGCTCCTCAAAAAACAATTAAAAGCAGTGTCTTGGTAATACCAGGTAATAAATTTTGTTACAATTGTTTTTCTTACCTTCAACTTTCTCGGATAGTGATTCAACAGCTTGACTTTGAGCTTCCAACTTCTTTGTTATTTGATCGTCTACCGCTACGAAGACAATTATAGTTAAAATGTTTAAATGAAGAAAAAGTTGGTTGTCTTGGAACTAAACTTTGCGAACACATTATTTTACAAAACAAAATACTTCTAAATAGTATGGCAATTAAATATCCTCTAAAAATAATTTAAAACATTATCTTGGTCTCAGCAACCAGATAAAAACTTTTGTTGCAACTTTTGTTCATACCTTCAACTTTCTCAGATAGTGATTTAGACAGTGATGCAACTTTCCGATTTATAGCTTTGCTTTGAGTTTCCAAGTTGTTGGTTATTTGATCGTCTACCGCTACGGAGATTAAAAAGGAGTATAGTTGAAGTGGTTCAAAACTTAGGATGAGAAATGGAGAAAATGTTAGTTGTCTTAAAACTATGTTTTGTGAACACATTATTCTACAAAACGAGATACTTCCAAAATTTTATGGCAAATTAAAGCTCTTCTTACAACAATTGAAAGCATTGTCTTGGTTTCAACAACCAGATAATAAATTTTGCTACAATTGTTTTTCTTACCTTCAACTTTCAAGGATAGTGATTCAACTTTCTGATTAACAGCTTCGCTTTGAGTTTCCAACTTCTTTGTTATTTGATCGTCTACCGCTACGAAGACAAGTATAGTTAAAATGTTTAAATGAAGATAAAAAATGAAGAAAAAGTTGGTTGTCTTGGAACTAAATTTTGCGAACACATTATTTTACAAAACAAGATACTTCTAAATAGTTTTGGAAATGAAATTTCCTTAAAGGATAAATAAAAACATTATCTTGAACTAATTAACCATAGATAAAAACTTTTGTTGCAATTTTCTTTCTTACCTTCAACTTTCTCGGATAGTGATGCAACTTTCTGATTCACAGCTTCACTTTGAGATTCCAATTTGTTTGTTATTCGATCGTCTACCGCTACGAAAATTATAAAGGAGTATAATTGAAGTGGTTAAAACTTAGGATGAGAAACAAAGAACAAGTTGGTTCTCTTAAGACTATGTTTTGTGAACACATTATTCTACAAAACGAGATGCTTCCATGATGTTATGGCAAATTAAAGCTCCTCTAAAAATAATTGCAAGCATTGTCTTGGTTTCAACAACCAGAAAACAAATTTTTCTACAATTGTTTTTCTTACTTTCAACTTTCTCGGATAGTGATTCAACTTTCTGATTAACAACTTCGCTTTGAGTTTCCAACTTCTTTGTTATTTGATCGTCTACCGCTACGGAGATTAAAAAGGGGTATAGTTAAAACAATTAAATAAAGATGAATAATGAAGAAAAAGTTATGGCTGTCTTAAAACTAAGTCTTCCGAACACATTATTTTACAAAACAAGATACCTTTAAATATTACGGCAAATTAAACCTCCTCTAAAAATAATTTAAAACATTATGTGGTCTCAGCAACCAGATAAAAACTTTTGTTGCAATTTTCTTTCTTGCCTTCAACTTTCTCAGATAAAGATTCAGACAGTGATGCAACTTTCTGATTCACAGCTTCACTTTGAGATTCCAAATTTTTTGTTATTCGATTGTCTACCGCTACGAAAATTATAAAGGAGCATAATTGAAGTGACTTAGGATGAGAAACATAGAACAAGTTGGTTGTCTTAAGACTATGTTTTGTGAACACATTATTCTAAAAAACGAGATGCTTCCATAATTTTATGGCAAATTAAAGCTCCTCTAAAAATAATTGCAAGCATTATCTTGGTTTCAACAACCAGATTCTGAACTTTGTTACAATTGTTTTTCTTACCTTCAACTTTCTCAGATAAAGATTCAGACAGTGATGCAACTTTCTGATTCACAGCTTCACTTTGAGTTTCCAATTTGTTTGTTATTCGATCGTCTACCGCTACGAAGAGGAGTATAGTTCAAATGTTTAAAATGGTTAAATGAAGACGAATAATGAAGGAGCAGTTGGTTGTCTTAAAACTAAGTTTTGCGAACACAAATTATTTTTCAAAACAAGACATACCTCTAAATGATATGGCCAATTAAACCTCCTTTAAAATTAATTGAAAATATTTACTTAACCAGATAAATGTTTTTGTTACATTGTTTTTTCTTACCTTTATCTTTCTCAGATATTGACGCAACTTTCTGATTCACTGCGTCATTTTCAGTTTCCAACTTCTTTGTTCGATCCTCTATCGCTTTAAGTATTAAAGAAAATTTTAATGATTATGAAACTTACTAGTGATTGTAAAAGATATTTAAAAAATAGTGTTATGAATAAATGGCAATGTATATGCGCGGTGACCAAAATCATGCGATCACCTTAAATCTTAATCAAGTTTTCAAAAGAAAACAATAACAACAAAAACAACGAAATCTGATTACAAAAATACCTTCAAGATTTTTTTTGTCAGCTTTCGAAGAGAAAAACTGTTTCACGGATATCTTCATTAGATCGCTCGTTTGTTGAAGTCTTTTCATTGGTTGCTTGTTATTGGTTGCTTCCTTTCGAAGCAAGTCCACTTCTTTATTCAATTTACTGATCATCAGTGTTATGTTTTGCACTTGTTTGTCAAGCGCACAATTCTCCAAATCGTAGAATAATTGCCTATTCTTATACTTCAACCCAATCAAGATTTTCTCGATGCGAGTGTAAAATTGATTGAAAGTTGCTAAATCAGGGATGTGAGTCACTGAACCATGCATCAATTCATTCCTCAGTGATCGAACCAAGTAGAGAAATGCACCGACGGATTGATCGTTTGGTTTAAGTTTCTTAATATTCCAACCTCCTAAAGGTTTCAGCCCAACCACTGATCTCAAGACAGCAATAAGTAGGGTAACATCCCAATCTTCTGGGTTGGATAACCCATTTTGGGGACACAACATTTCCCATTGATCTTTCTTTAATACATTATGTAAACTGTGATTTAGGTTTTGTTTACATTGCAGTAACACTTGGAAAAGTTGTACATGGTTGGTAGGTAATCCCGTGTAGGAAGTGTCATTGTGGACATTGTACAGGACGTCTATCAGTGCTTCTTTGATGCAATACTGCAGAGCTAGATTGATGCGAATCCAATACTCACTCTGGATAATTTGAAGTGGGGTACTCATCTCTGCTTAGATTGACGACTATGCCATCTTTTCATGATTTGCTGGGAAAAAGGAAGAAATAAGTAGTGGTATATTTTTCGCCTTCAATGTTTGCATCAAGGTTTAACAAAGTGCATCAGGTATTACAAAGTACGTCAAGGTGTATTACAAACTACGTTAGTTATTACAAAGTGTGTCAGGAATAACAAAGTGCATCAGGTATATTACAAAGCAAAGCGTGTCAAGATTTAACAAAGTGCATTAGTTATTACAAAGTGTGTCAGGAATAACAAAGTGCAATCAGGTATATTAAAGCAAAGCGTGTCAAGATTTAACAAAGTACATCAAGGTTTAACAAAGTTCATCTGTTATTACAAAATGCATCAGGTATTACAAAGCGTGGCGTTTATTGCAAAGTGTAGTTGATTGATTAGTGATTTGAAGCCGCAACTCTGTGCATTTCCCTTCGGTAAGACAGGGCCACTCGCCGACCTGTCGAAAATGGGCGATCCCGAAGAAATTTTAAAGGAAAGAGGAGACTTTCAGCTATCTAACAAGCTATAAACCAACCAGAAAGGGTTAAAGCTATAGAAATTGTAATCTCTCATCTTGAAGATGTTAGGGGTAGCTTAAGCAGGTCATAAATCTTGGAACTTAGGAATCATAATGGTTTTGATATTTTCATTTCTATATTTTTCGTTTTCGAGCGCTGACAGGTTAATTTTGAAAGTGAGGGTGGCTCCTGGGCTGGAAAATCTTTCGGATTTATAACCTCTAGATTGACTATGTGTAAAACTGTATCCAAAAACCTTTAACTGTAGTAGAATTGGGAGACAAAATAGAAGCAATTAAACCCAATAAAGTCTTACAGAAAGTACCATGTATCGACAATCTAAGTAATGGATACTTTTCTAACCTTTTAAGAAATGTTCAACTCAACAACACAATAAGACTTACATGAAAGACATGAAACTTAAAGGTTATAGCCGATCATATAATGATTTCGTTTGCTAACTCAGCTTTTTTAAATTACAAGCTATTTTATATTGAATAGATAAAAATGTGAAGCAATTTTTGATCGAAAACAGAGAGAAATCCAAAATATTTGTTTATCTCAGCAAAACAGAACAATAGGCCGACCAAAATCTGATATGAAATATGTGCCCAACATGAAACGGGAATACTTATGTTAGTACATTACCTTTAACATGAATGAATATATTTCCTGTAATTCTATTTATGTTTGTTTATTTTGAATAAATGATGACATCATGTATTTTGATATTTTCAACGACCGTAAGGAAGGTTTTTTACGTGTTTTTTTTAAACAGCATGAACTTTTACCATATAACCATCGCTATTTCTGGGCTTAAACGAAGCGTATTTATGTAGCGATAAAGTTTCTGCCCAGACAGATAGTACAGATTTCTTAGAACTCGAATAATTAAGGACAAACCCTAAAAAAATCCGCCATTTTGATGACGCCATAGGTAGAAAAACATGAATATCTTTAAGTATCCAAATAAAATTTTCTTCAAATTTATACCAAAGTTCGGTATCAATAAAGAGAATTGAAAAATTCAGAAATCTTTTTAAAAAAATGATGACGTCAGCAAAAATTGCAAAAAACGCATTTTCAACTAAAAAATGCTGACATCTGCAAAAAGTTAAATGCTTTTAGGTTTAAAAGATTGAAGTATTTAGATACCATTTGTGCTCGAAATTTGAGACCTGTTTGTAGCATGTTTATACATAAAGTTATTCAGTTTTTTCTGTCTATGACGTCATCAAAATGGCGGATTTTTTTATGGTTTGTCCTTAATTATTCGAGTTCTAAGAATTTTGTACCATCTGTCTGGGCAGAAACTTTATCGCTACATAAATACGCTTCGTTTAAGCAAATGTAGCAAAAATAGCAATGGTTATATGGTAAAAGTTCATGCTGTTTTAAAAAAACGTATAAAACCTTCCTTACGGTCGTTGAGTTTCGACATAATATAATAATAGAATTACGTGACATTAATTTATTTTTTGACAAAACACAATATACCAAACTCGTCCCCAGTCCTCTCCTCCATTTTTTTTTACGATTTTGATAGCATTTCGAAATGGCTATCATGCAAGTCAAAAGAATGGAGAAACAGGCTCTGGGTACGAGATTGACAATATACCTTTCCATAAAATAGACTCAAAATCCGAATAAAGTCTTTCATAAAATAAACAAACAAAAATCGCACGGAGGCAGTGTCCCGGCACGCCAAAAAATTAAAAAAAGCTATATATATATATACTTTTAAATAAATAATTTTTTTTTCTTTGAGTAATAAACGCCTAATAGTCCTTTCCATAAACTACGTCACAAGCAAGGTCTGTCTCGTTTTCATACAATTAACAAGGTGATTACAACAACGCAACAACCGAACGAGACTCAAAATGACACATATATAAATAGAGTCAAGTTTTGATAAGCTGCCTTAGGATTCCTTTACCACGGTTAGCACTCGATTAAAAAAGGCAGTTGCTGCTTGCGCAATTGTGGCTATTTATTGGTATTTCCTCCTTTTTTTTAGAAATAATTGCAAACGTAAAACGTTGGGGGGGGCTTCCCTTTGCCTCTCGTCTCTTCTGCACGGTCGCTGACGGTTTACCTTTGAATCAAGGTTGCTTGATTTCTCAACCCCCTCACCCCCCCCCCCCCCTCGCTCATATCACACCTCTGCCTCTATCTGATACTCTACTAATCACCTTCGGAAGAGCGTCGGTAAATTACATAATTTACGCCGGTTAACCCGCCCTCTTAAGTTCCACACTCAAATATTACAGAGATAAAAACACACCGAAAGATCTATCTGAATTACCTCCATAGTCATGGAATATCCCATTTCTAATGAAAGAAAGGATCACTGAATCACGCTTTTGTTATCGAAGCGGTCAACATGGCGGACACAAACACGTCAGATAGTGCTGAAACTCGTGTAGCTTCAAGACAAAATCAGGATAATTCTTTGGCTGAAAACGATCCAAATGCCCAGCAAAATGGTGATCAACAGCAGCAGCAACCACAGGAGTCGGTATGGAAGACTGTTATTACGAGAATTGTCACCTTTTGGATCATTATGCAAGTTGTAAAATCTTTCACTGGAAATAAAGGTGCAACTACCCCAAACAGTCCAAGCTCCCCAACAACTGGAGACGTCAAAGGTAACAATCAAGCATGTTCTAATCTCTTCAAAATTAATGATCCATTAGAACTTTACCTTTACTACTCTGAAAATGAAGATTTCACATCATTTGATGCTAAATCATTGTTGTGGCATCAAGATGATATCAAGTTTGGTAGCTGGTATGATGGCCCTGATAGTGATGGTTCTCGCAAAATTTCTGGAAAGATCCAAGCATCAGAGTCAGTTTTGAATAATGGCAGCTTGTACTTCCATTTTTTTGTTGTTAAACAAGGGTTTTCGCCAGATCCACGATCCAAACTTTATTCCACATACTCAGTATCAAACAAAACCAAGTTGATGACAGCGTTCCGTAAAGAAAGAGTGCATAAAACTAAGAATCTTTTAACCGGAGAAGCAGATACTAAAAAAAAGCAGGCTCAAAATGAAACTGCACCTTTGAAAGTAATATCCTTTTGGCATCCTAATTTGACTATCAATCTGTTAGACGATCAAACACCCTGGCCTAAAAATGGTGTCCCTCAGCCACTTGATCAATACATTACTTTTGACAACGTTCAAAATGTGTATTTTCCAGTTGTCTACGTTAATGATTATTGGAATTATGTTAGTGATTACATGCCCATTAACGACACCACACCTGATTTGGAGTTTCAAGTTACCTTTTCTCCAATATCCATGTTCAAATGGCAGCTTTACATCTCACAGTCAATGCGATCACAATGGAATCAATATCTAGGTGATACCGTGGAGCACTCGGATCAAGAACAAGACATGATAAAAAGGACTTTGAAAGAAACAAATCCTTACCTCCTTGGTCTGACTATGGTTGTTTCTCTTGTTCACAGTGTTTTTGAATTTCTTGCATTCAAAAATGACATTCAGTTCTGGAAAACACGTAAATCACTTGAAGGGCTGTCAGTGCGTTCTGTGTTCTTCAATGTTTTCCAGACCCTTGTTGTATTGTTGTATGTGTTGGATAATGAAACAAACACTGTAGTTGTTATAAGCTGTTTTGTTGGCCTGATTATTGAATGTTGGAAGATAACCAAAGTTGTTGATATACGCCAGGACCCTGAACGTAAATGGGGTCCTTTCCCAGCGATAAGATTTGAAGATAAATCAACATACGTGAAATCAGAAACAAGGCAATATGACAAACTTGCCTTCAAATATCTTTCATGGGGCTTATTTCCATTGCTTGCTTGTTATGCAGTATATTCATTAATCTATGTCGAGCATAAAGGATGGTATTCTTTTGTTTTGAGCATAGCCTATGGTTTCCTTCTCACCTTCGGCTTTATCATGATGACACCGCAGCTATTCATTAATTACAAAATGAAAAGTGTCGCTCATTTACCCTGGAGAATGTTAACCTACAAAGCTCTGAACACGTTTATTGATGATATTTTTGCTTTTGTTATTAAAATGCCAACGTTGTACCGGCTTGGTTGTTTACGTGATGATATCATTTTCTTTATTTATTTGTACCAGCGTTATATTTACAAAACAGACATGTCACGTGTCAATGAGTTTGGAACATCGGGTGAGGATGGAACTGAACCAAAAGAAGAAAATGATAAAGCAATAGCTGCTGAGGAACAAGAACAAATAACTGAATCAAAGAAAGACCGTTGATTTTTCCACTTTATATTTTTTATTATATTTTATTTTAAAATCAAATATATGTCTAAACTTCTTACTTAGAGACCTATAACATTCTTTTTTCCAGGAGGAACATTTTAGAGGAAAACTTTTTTTGTTCAGAAGTCGTACATAAAACTTGTCCAGTAATACAAATTACTCCATCAGATACCTTAGGGGAACTAATATTGGTGGGAGCTTAATTTGGCAGCATTTGAAATTTTTTAGCCTTAAAATGGTTTAAAAACGACAAAAACACCAGGGTGATTATTTTCAAAATTTAATTTAGTGGATGAAGGAAAAAATAGAATTAGGTACATGATGTAAAATATTGATTTTGACGGGGCATTTTAATCTGGGGCATTTTTCCCCTAAAATAGAACTCTTATTCTTGTTTCAAGTCCTGGAAACAGTTATGAATAGTTATTTTGTACTTTCTTGACATCAGTTTTTCTTTTATGAGTTTTAGTTTTTTCTGGGATATGTATGGGACGTCATAAAAATGAACTTTTTCTAGATGACATTTAATAAGACCCGTGATCTTCGTTAAAAGTTCGAACTGTATGCCAAAATGTTTTTTTTTTGCTTTTTTCATGACATAATATTTTATTTGTAACTTTTTAAATTTTTTTTGTTCCATATATTTCAAAAGGACAAAATTGTAATGATTGATTATTGTTTTTTTGTGATTCTTTTAGGATCATAATCATCAATATATACAAAATAATATTTTCTTCCTTCAAAATTTTATTTCTCATTTATTTCTAAAATTCACATTCCCCTTGTTTGGGTTTAAGTGCTACATGCTTTTTTATAAGAATAGCTTCTCTAAGAATATCAGGGTGAAGATTGCCTGATAAAAGTGTAAGAATATTCTCATGGTGAGTTTTATAAAAAAATAGAATTTATTTCAACTGCAAAATTATGGAAAATTATGGAAAATAATACTAAAAATATAAACCTTAAACATCAAAATATGCACATGAGAAATTTTAACCTTACTCTAAAAAATAAAATTACATAATTAAGAATATTTTACCCTAATTTATTTGCCAAATCATAAGAATGCTTCACCTCAATGAAGAAACGCTCTTCTTATAAAAAGCGTGTATTGCAGGGTTCAGACTTACCCTGAAAAACCTGGAAATTTAAACTTCTTTGAAAATGTTCGAAAAACTGCTTTTAAAATCATTATGTTGTAAAAGTTTTTTCTCTTCGTGGTCCCTTCCCGGTCATCACCTTGTTTTGGCAATTGACCGTGATAGGTAATAATTTTTGTAATGACACATCACTTTTCAAATCATGATCACAGAACGGTTTTGTGGTGCAAAAATTAATTAATTTTAGGTGCACCGGAAGAATATATAATCCTCCTTGTGAGAGCTAACTAAAGGAAATGGCGGAGATAACATTTAGCCTCTGTAAATGCAACAGTCAGATCAAC
>JAUJPO010084760.1:0-10246 GCA_032270745.1 Tiaropsis multicirrata | reverse complement strand
TGGCGAGAACTAATTTTGACGAATTTTTCCCAAATTCGCCAAAATTAGTTCTCGCCAAAATAAGTTCCCTTAATGTACGTCATCGCTTACCTTTTCTTCCTTGTGTTTCTTATTCAACATTCGCGACTTGTTTACCACAGCATACTCATTGTAATATTTGCGCGCACGGGCGGACCGTTGACGTCGCTCGGCCAATTTTTTCTTCACTAAACCTTCTTGGAATTTCTGATCTTTGTGTTCTTTCTGTAATATAGAGTGATAATATGATGGAAAAATTATCTACCCTAGGATAGGAAAGTCATGGCGTTAACCAGACATCATTAGCCTGTACTCGCGCATAACAAAGCTATTGAAAATTTAGCGACAATACTGCTCGAACAGCACGGAAGGACCTTGCGCCTTCGAAGATGCTGAACTCATGAGTATCATCACCACACCACATACCATGTCTAGAGTATCCCTCATACCCTTGTATCAGATGTATATGGTACCAAACCTCCCTTCACATTGATAGAGATTTTTCGCATTTTAGAAAAAAAAATGACGTTGTCAAAATATTATTTTACGTCAAATAATATCTAAAACAAATTGACGTCAAATATAATAAGTTTTGAAGTAGAAGAGAAATTATTTTCGAACGAAAATTTATCTGGTGCAGAGAGTTTTTTGTGACCGAAGAAAAATAATTGTGAATTTTATCATATTTTGTAGTAAAAATGAAGAAGTAAGTATCAAAATTTTAGCACATTTCATTCGGCGTGGCCTGTGTTTCACGACTATATAAATGTTTGCAAAGAATTTCGAAAAAGAAGATAGATACGAGCGCATTTAAGTTGCGTAAAATAAAAGAAATCATACTTGCGTAGACTACCGCTGCTCTTAACTCAGCTATCAAAGAATAAACACACACAAAAAAATTATAAAAAATTACTGCAAATAAAAAGCAAAAGGTATAAAAATGAAGTTTATATTCATTCATTTTTTTCTCCAGGTTTTTCAAATCTTCAGAAATGAAGGCGAAGAAACCCATATTGAATCAAGCAACTTTAAATGTTGCCGTGAAATCAATGTTAAGTCTCATTAACGAGCTTGACGAAAAGAGACTCGGACTCGAGAAAACAAAAATCGAATTACGCATCTTTAAAGATGATTACGAATCAACATCGAAGAAGAACGTTGAAGTTGAAGAACAGATCCAGGCGTTGGAGATGAAACTCGGTGAACGAGAACTTCAGATCCGACAGCTAGATCAAAACGCTAAACAGGTGGTCGACGACTACAAAAACAGCTCTGAAGAATTAGAAGAAACTCGTTTGAAAGTGAAAGTTCTGGAGAGTGAAGTGAACGAGTTGAGAGAAGAAGTTGAACATCAAGAACACAGAGGAGGAATAGAACGTAGCGAATTAATGATCTGCATTCAGGAAAAGAATACCTTAGACGCCATGTGTAAGGAGATGGAAGAATTAATTGCAGAGAAAGACATAAAACAAATTGAATTGAACGAATTTCTGGCGGAGAAAGTAAACAAAGAAGGCCAAACGGAAGCTTTGCTTTCACGACGAGATGAGCATTGCCAAGAACTACAATCCAAGAGCCAGGAGCTGCAATCGAAGATCAACTATTTGAACGATGAGATTCTCCAAAAGGACAGTACCATTGAAGAGATGAGTCTCCAGTATAACCAACTGAGAAATCATAAACTGGTGGACGCTAGCCAATGTCAACTCTTTTTGGATCAAGAGAATCGTAGTTTAAAATTTAAAGTTCAAGAGTACGAAGAATGTCTCAGTGAGATGAGAGTGAGTTGCGAAAAACGGGAAGAGAAGCTTTGTACAAAGATCGAATACCTTAAAGATGAGTTGCAAAAGATGGACGGAGCTGTTCGTCACCAAGAGTTACCTCCGAAATCGGTTCCTACTATGGTTGAAAAATCTGTTCAAAGTGAATGGAATGTTGTTCAACATGAACCTATTGTTATTGATGATTTGGACAATTCTCGAAAGGAGTTCCAAGACAATCTTCGAGCTTTATCTAAACAGTCAAAACAACAACAACAAATGACCAACTATTTGAAATCGAAGGACATGTCTCGAACAGAACAATCACTGCAGGCTAAATATGACATCAGTGAGTCTGGGATAAAAGTTCGAAAGTTAAACAAGATGGCGATTGCTAATGACAACAGAAAGTCTCTGCTGACTCGACTTGAAAAACTTCAGGACGAAAACAAGCAACTTTTAGCTGACAGTAGGGAATCTTATGAAATGAGTATTTGCAAAGGTGAAAATACAAAGCTGGCAGAAAAGATCCGTATTTATGAAAACGAGATTCGATATTTGACTAAAAAACTGTCTGACACGTCCCCTTGCCGCGAAGAAAACACAAAACTAGCTGAACGCATGAAAGGTTATGAGGAAAAACTAAAGACCTTGAACGGCGAACTTAAAGCAAAAGAAGAACTGCAAGTACAAAACAAGTCACTTCAAGTTGAATTGCGAGAGTCAGAATTCAAATCCAAGGGACTGGAAAAGGAGAATGAATCATTGGAAAAGATGGTTGCCAAGTTGAGCACAGATGTTGAATATTTTCGGACAAACTCCATGAAACTTGGAGGAAATACTTCGTGTTGTATGGAGTTGAAAGTCAATATTGCTCATCTCGAGAAGCAGGTCGGTCACTTGGAGAAAACGAACGAGCATCTTGAAGAGAAAGTCAAGACCTCTATTGGAGCTGAAGAAAGATTGAAAGTCATTGAACAGACTTTAGGTGAACGAGAACGCGATTTGAAAGATGCTCGTCGTGAGTTGAACCAATCGAAAGAGAGGTTACAAAAAGTAGAAGCGAAGTATCTCGAAAGAAGAGGTGATGATGAGAAATGCCGCCAGAAGGTAGTCGAGCAACCCAACGTCAATGTTCATGTGCATCTTGATCCGCAACAGTACTTAGGCGGAATTGACCAAAGCCATTATAATCCAGCTCCATTTGTGGTCAAAGAGCAAATTTCTTCTGGTGACATCTCCTCCAAGAATGAATCTAAAAAATCCGATTCGGAACAAGTGATCCGGCAATTGCAACGTCAGATTCGCACGTTGAATCAACAAAACAAAAAGATGAAAAGTCAGCTCCAGAATGTTGTTGTTGCAACTGATCAAAAGTTGATGCACGATTTTGACCAAAAACAATCATCCATTGATGTCAAAGAACTGGAGAATCTGAAAGTTCGGAATCATGATTTAGACAAGAAGATTTCCGAATTGGAATCAACCAAAACTGAGCTAGAATCTAAAATCAAAGAATCCAACAAGAATATCGCCGCTCTCCAAGAATCGGAAAACTCAATGAAGAAAAAAATTGAATATTTGAAATGTTCAGCCAAGAGTTTTGAGGAAGAATCGAAACTTAAAGACGAAGAACATCAACAAGTCGTTGCCGACTTCCGTAAACGAATCCATGAATGGTCGGAAAATGACGACATGACGTCACTGCGACGTCGTTTACAAGATTTAAACAGCAAGAAGGAAAAGCATGAAGAACTGATTGATAAGATGAAAGAGGATAAGGCAGATTTGAAAATGACCATCCAAAGATTAGAACGAGAGTTAGAGAAAGCTAAAGATTCATTAGCGAAATCCTCCGCAAAAAGGTATAAGACTTTATAGGTTCTAGCCTATACCAAACCATACTTTTTTATGTAGCTGGCGATATTTGTTACGGCCTGCTGTGCGGGTTTGGTGCAGGCTAGGTCTTTTGTAAATGCATTTTATTTAAAATAAGGTCTCAAACATGCCGAATTTTAGTTCTCATCGAATATAAACCAAAAGTTCCCAACTCTGTCACCAGGGCTTTAAAAGCATTATACAGTGATATATTGAGGCCAGCGCGTCTATGCTGACACAAGCAGAATTTCAATAAGAATTATCTATTCAAATTTTTAAACAAACATAAGAAAAAACGGATATGTGTCTTGCTCCACATTTTTCTCTATTCATTACAAGATTCTTTTATTTACATTTTGCTTATCCAGTTCTTGGCGAGACATATAAAAGTACAATTGCTTTAAGATAGTCGAATATATAGACCAAACCTTATTGGTCCAACTAATATCTTTGTCCGGCTAATTTCTAACTTTTTAGTCGGATAAAATGTTGTCCGATTATCTGGCTATATATATCAACTCGTTTATTATTTTTCTTTTTGCAGCAAACAAAAGAAGGCTGTATCTGCTAAAAGCAGAAAAACTGTTAAAAATGAAAGTGAAAGTGAAGAAGAAGAAAGTGAAGACACGGAGGAACCACCTCAACCAAAACAGAAAGTGACAAAAACAACAACAACTAAATCCAAAGACAATGGATTACCCTGGTTGAAGAATGCCAATACTAACAACGCCAAAGAGGTAATAATCATGTATACAGTTAGTTAAACTCACGTCATCCGAATTAGGAGGGGACCAGAACTAGGAATTATAGGAGTTTGAATTACATGAGTAAAACTGTAATCTTAAGATAACTTATCATACTTCATTTTGTAAGGAATTCTCATGTCGCCGTAGAAGTTGTTGATCAACTCCAAGAAACCTCACAACATTAAGATCTACAATTTCGACGGAGAGTTAGTCTCGACACTTTCGATAGCGTTTTAATGCAAATCTTATTTATTTTGATTTTAACACAATTTATTTGTTAATCCTTATCCTCCAGGCGTCAGACAGAAGTTTTCATTGTATAGAATTTATATGATAATTCTAAATACGTTCTCAAACCATAGGTTGAGACAAAACCAGTTGCACAAGCGACACAAAAAACATCCAGCAAGTCCAGCAAAGCAAAACCTATTTGGCTAAGTAATTCTGACAACAACGATAATGCTGGTACACCAACTAGTAAAACATCAAAATCCAGCAAAACAGAACCTCTTTGGCTAAGCAATTCTGATGACAACGATAATGCTGTTACAACTAGTAAAACAACAACTCAAAACAAGAAATCCTCAGGACCCAGCTGGTTGACATCTTCAGCAACCTCGACATCAGCAAAGACGGCAAACGACCAAGCTGATAAAGCCAGTGACTCCGAGGATGACTTCTTGGGTATCAAAGCAGCATCTAAGAAACGGAATGCTGTTGACCGAAAAACGCAAAACAAAAAAGAAGAATACCTGTTCGGTAGTTTGGATATTTCAAACAGACGAGGTGTTGCCAAACGCTCAAATCCATCTGAGGCTAATAACACCAACGATAAAGCTGACTCAGCGTCCGAAGACGACATCGACGCCATTTTCGGACGACGTGGACCACCTATTTTGAAACAACAACCAGCTGACAAGCCCGTTAAGAAAGCGAAAACAACACCAGCGTCTGTTGTACGCAAAACGTCCCAAGAACAAATGCTAGAAGATTTCTTCCGAAAACCACAAAAGAAAAAAGAAGAAAACGATGAAGATCTCAGCTTTCTGACGCTGGATGACCTCTAAGTGAGCAGCAAAATAACAACATCAAAAGAAGACACTAACACCAATTATTATGTATATATGGAACAATTGAACACAAAATATAAACACTTAAATGCTTTAAAAATACTTTCGCCATTTTTTTTCTTAGGGATGATTATTAAGATAGCCAGTTTTCTTAAGAGCTGAGCAATTCCTTATATATAAACTCCGGTGAAGGAGTTTATTAGATTCGGCTCTTTTTTAAGCATTTTTTAGTAATGCCGAGATATCGGATTCGTAGTATGGACAGACTCAAAAAGATGTAATGAAGGGAAAGTTAATTATGTTATGTTTTAAGTATGTGTAACCACAGTGAGGTGAATTCATTATTCGAAAGCTGTCCGAACAGGAGATGGTGGAATACTTGCATCCTGCATAGTAGGATGTATGTGTTGCTGCTGTGTTGATTGAGGTTTTTTAAACTTAAAGTGGAAGGTAGTGTTTTTAATATGGCTGTGTACTGTCCTGCCTTATGCACCAATAACATTTGTGCATTTGATTGTAAAATACATTGAGAATGATGATTTGCTTTGTCTTGATTATTGCTTTTGGCTTTTTTTATTTAGCTGGTTAAAGAAGGGTAAAACTTTGATCAGATTGTGATGCTTCAAGATCTTCCAAAATTGTATCAGGTATGTCTTTAAAGTTTTTATAAAACCACATTTCAGACCAGATAAATAATTGAACAGTTCGATTATCGAACTAATCAAACTTAATCGAACGACAAAAAAGTTCGATTAATTATAGTTAATCGAACTTTAAAAAAAATTAAATAATTGTGAGAATTCGATTAAAGTTAGATTACCTAGCTTAATCGAACTTTAGTCGGCCGACAAAATTCGATTAGGTTCAACAAAGTTCGACTAAAAACCCGATCAATTAGTTCTTTCAAGACAATCTGGTTCAGAGTAGATTCAAACATTGTTTTGGAGTTTTTGTGATATCAACCTGTTGAACTTAAACTAAGGCAAGTCAGATGTTGTGGACAAGGCAAATCGGAAGTTGTTTACGTGCTGCAAACACGTTGAACTAAGGCAAGTCATATTTTCTTTGGTTAAAAATGTGAATTCAGTTAGAGGCAAATCAAAAATTGTGCTGAAAACACGTTGAACTGAGGCAAGTCAGACAATATTTTTGGTTACGAAAGTGAATTTAGTTAGAAGCAAATAAAAAATTGTTTACGTGCAGCTTTTTTATTGCTTTTGTATCACCAACAAGGTTTAACAATTTAAATTCTTGTGAACTAGTTGATGTTAGTTACTAAGGGATTCTTCAAGCAAATTTTCTTGTTTTTGTTAGAATGTAAAAATGAAAAAAATTAGTCCACAGCTTCAGCCTCTACGCTCCTGAGCAAAACCTCTAATTTTTAACACTGATTTTCATATACTGAGGTGTGTCGTAATGAAATGTAGGAATTTATGTCTTATATAATTTAGTTTGCCGAAGATATGGAAAGTTTTGCTTAATACCACTTAAAACTGTTGTGGATTAAATTAATGATTGAATACGTTGCTGTATCTACCGAAGTTTGCAGCCGTCTTCAAGGAAAAGGAAAAAGCCCAATTATGCATTTTGAAATTTGAGTAAACCACCATGGTTGTGTCCGACAGGGAAAATTTGGAAAAAATGAGTCCTGACTTTTTTTGAATAGAACAATTTCCAAGCTTCCCCTGACCGCTGGAGGTTTTCGTCCAAATTTCTTTTACAACTTTCACTTGTCAACCGACGAGATCTGGTACGGCGGCCACCGCACCTGCGTATGCCGAACTGCGTCGTGCCTGAATAGTGTAAAGAAAAGCGGAAAAACAAAAACAACACTCACCAATCGTTGGTTATGATTGATTTCTTTTTGAATGATCTTCGCCAGCATCTCTTGTTTCTTTTGGGCGTCTTCGATTTGCTGTTGCGCCTTAGAGAATCGGTTAAAACGGGCGGATTTCGAAAGGGTGTGAACTTGTCTCATTTGCTTTTGCCACATCAGCTTTGCTGTGTGCGGCGAGAGTTGCAGGAAGGGGAATTCTTCTTGCATCACAGGTAGTATCTCATCTTCGTATAAAACAACTGTGAAAAAAAGTAGATGATTAATTATAACCGTTTCTATTGTTTTTTTTCGTTTTAAAAATTAGTGGGAAATGACACATTTTTAAACCGGGAGCAAACGAATCCAGCATTTTTAATGTTGGATGAAAGCTAATTTTCGTTTGAGGATTTTCATCCAACATGATACAATTTGTATAGTTTCATCAACTTTGACAGATTCGAATACCATCACCCAATATTTTCGATGATTTTTTCTTTCTTTCATAATTAATGTTATTTCTCGATTCTTTATTCTATTTTTTTGAAATTTTCGAAATTTATGAAAATGTTCAAACGAATCCAACATTTCATCCAATGTAGGGTTCGTTTGCCTCCGGTTTCGTTAACTTAAATTTCTACCTTTCTCAATTTGGGTGATGGTATTTATGTTAACAGTTTTTAAACCTATTTTTTTCAGTGGGGTTGCACGTCCTACCGCATAATCTAAACAGCTCAACAAGGCAAAGATTTTACTGGAGGAAGAGTTTTCTCTGTTGTGGTCAACTTTGTTTATTTCTTTTTCCTTTTGATTACAAGTACGTACATGTGCAGCAAAGCAATTTTTTATCGAATTTATCCGGTTAGCGAGGTTTTACTTAGAAATTGAAAAGGTATACAAAAGTCAGTAGGAGGGGAAGTGACTAATTTAGTCGGGGAAAAACGAAAAAGTGAGTAATTTTAAAAAAATTGTTCGGAGATTAAAATTTCCGTAGGTGACTCTAAATCTTTCAACGACTAATTTTTTAGCCAACTTTTCTTCCTCGATGAAGGTATTTAATTGCAGACGTTTCCATTAAAACATGTTAATTTCTGCTGGAAATTATAGCTTTAGGACTGATTTTTTTGAAATCGGACTACGTTTCATTCGGGGGCTTTAAAGCAGTAATTACACCTATATAATTTTCTTTAAAAATTACGAAATTTTTCTTTAAAGTTTTTTTAAAAGAGAAATTTAATAATGTAACGGGTGAGTTTAAAAAAATGAAGATAAATATTTCTTCTTTGAAACACGTGATTTCTTGCAAAACTTTACCATTTATTTAGTAAAGTTTTTAAAGATTTTTTTCTTCCTCACTTGAGATCAAAAGATAGATGTAACCACAGCTTAAGGTTACCTTTGTGTAGAAAAATCAGCAAAAATTTAATGTGACAAAAAAATACATTGCAGACAAAATTTTCGCCATTGTTAACCAAAGACCTGCAGCAAAAATAAGCTCCCGCGAACGCGAGTTCCTTTAAGGTAGATCATAATCTTCTAAAAAAACAGGGAATTTCGATTACTACCATGGGAGCATGCAATCACGGAAGATTTAATCATCCTTGACATTATTCACAGAGTCAATATATACTAAGGGTTGTGCATAAACAATTCAGACTTTGCCAGCCAATCAAAAGTCATTTCCAAAAATCAACACCAGAAGGAGCGCTATCATAAAATTTAATCGTTTCATTTTGAAAAAATGTCGCTCCATCGCAACGGCTATCAATTGAAATGTTTCGTTAACATATTAAAATATACTTTCTCTTTGTGGCATGATTTTTTATATTCTTTTCTATGAGAATAACTATTTTCCACCATATCGGTGTGATTTGTTATGCTTAAGATTATTAAGGGTTTAGAATCTTCGTATTAGACTTTTAAAAAATTAGAAAATTAAATATCTTAGCGTTCCTTTGGATTACAAATCTAATATATAAATATCATTAGCAAAAAGCCGAGGAAAGATTTAGTTGATATTTTTCCATCATTCGCGTTTCTACTTCTGTTTTTCATAGTGGGCACCACCCCTCCAACCTCACCCCCCTGAAAAATCTCATCTCACCTAGATGGGTTATCCCTAACAACAAAGAAGATTCATTAGGTCGTAAAAGAGCAATTAGTATGCATAATACCTTAGGGTAACAAGTTTTGGCGGGAAGTAGTTTTAGCGGTTTTGCCCAAAATCCGCCAAAGTTCCCGCCAAAATTAACTCTTTCCTTCATCCACCAAATTAAATTCCCACCAAATTAAATTTTTTTCTCCGTCTGCCAAATTAAATTTTTTTATTATATGCACCGTTATAGGTGTTTTCTGCTGTTTTACGTCATTTTAATCATCATAGTCCAGGGGAATTAGGGTTTGACCCAAAATTTGCGTATACATGGAATTTATTGTTGAATTCTGCTCATTGGGTCCATAGAAACGAAAAACCGTCGAGTTGCACTTCACACACCTTTAGCATTTTTCGTAATCGAGGCAAATTCAAAATGGCGGGTTCCAAAAAATAATCAAATTTCGATCTCTCAAAATAGGCTTATATTATATACCATTGGAAAGGTAATTTAATTTTGCTTACGTGGAGGTCTGAAATTGACGTCATTGAGAATTATTAGCCTTCGAAGTTATGTCATAGATGACGTCACAATTTAGGAAAATCTGTTTCACTCAAAACAAATGAATGTTACATACCATTGGAAAGGTAATTTAATACTGAACAACTTAATTGCTTATAGTGCGGGCTAGTTGTGTAAAAATTGTGCACAATGTGATAGAAGCATGAAACTTTGCACACGGGTAGTTTAGGGGTCAAAGTTGGATTTAAATCTCAGACCCAAGAAAAAACCACCTGTTTGTGTATTTTACAGACCAGAATCGGATCTCAGGCTAAAATTATATTTTTCTGGTCCAAAGCACATCATG
>JAUJPO010084749.1:0-10247 GCA_032270745.1 Tiaropsis multicirrata | reverse complement strand
GGTATAATAGCTGTAATTCATTCGCCTATTAATTGAGCTGTGCTCATTCATTCGTTCGTTCATTCTTATGGCGTTAAGGGTTAATTTTATTTTATAACCAGGTAGGTCCATAAATGTATCACTTGTTTAAATACAGTAGACTCTCGATAACACTGGATTTGGCTTATCTTTTGATCGGTTTTTACAGCGAATCAACCTAGCAAGGGCTAGTTGTGTAAACATTGCGCACAAATTGATAAAAGCATGAAACTTTGCACAGTGGTGGAATGAAACTTTGCACAGAATGAGCAAGAGCAGCCGCCGGTGGACTTTTCTCAAATGTCTGTACTATTTTTCCGGGAGGGAAATGTTTGGGAGAAAAGCCAGGAACGTTTTGATTAGCGAACAGATAAGAAAATCTAGGAGGTAGTGAATTTTATCACAAACACGGGCACAAATTTCAGCAAAATATCTGTACAGAAAATACAGGAGCGTTTGAAAATAAAACACATTAAATTTTACAGCAGAACTCTGTTGTGTTAAGAAAATCCAGGACCAATCATGTTAAGAGCACATATGTTTTTCTAGGAAGAACATTTTGGAAAAAAAACAGAAAAAATTACTTTATTTGCAGGAGCAACTTGTATATAACACATGTATTTTCCCAGGAGCGCGAAATTCCGCATTTTTTCCAGGAGCCAAATTTCCACATCGAACAGATATTTTTCCAGGAATCGAAAGTGAAAATAGCAGATAGTTTTTTCCAGCCCTGGAAACGCTCCTGAACAGTTATTTTGGTGTTTTCTAGCCGACGGCTGCTCTTGAATGAGGTCACAGGCTAAAATTAAATATTTCTCTACTGAATTTCACCAAAATAATTTTCTTAAGGAAAAAGTAGTGATAAAATCTGATCTGAAAAAACTCCTGGTCCTAGAAAGTTTTCTACCTCCAACATAGTGTCACTTTTTCCCCAAGTAGAGCCATTTTACAAGGTATTTTAGAGTTTTTAGAATCTTGTTTTATAAGATAATAATTCACAATACCTAATTTCTTAAATTATTTCCCTCTCCTGAACATGTTCCTACCCTGGCTGTTTGAAAAGAATTAAAAAAATCCCTCATGCCTTTTCCCAACTCTAAAAACCTCTTCACTTTGAAAGCAGGTGGGATAATACCCCTTACCCCCTGGAAAAATCAGATACCGGGGTTGACGATGCTTAGTTGTCTAATTTCCTAGAAAGTTTTTTTTTTAACGTGTTTACTGGGTATTTTGCATATATTTGTACTTCAGGCCGGAGCAAATGCATCAAAAATATGATTCATTTGAGTGGAACCAAATTTTCCATCAAAACAGAAAAATAGAAAAAAAATTTCATCAAAATAGTTGCGCTCGTCAAACTAGATTTTATATTTTGATGCATTTGAGTTGATTTCATCAAAACAGTTTATGTGGATTTTGATTAAAAAATTTGATGCATTTGCTCCGGCCTTTAGCTGTGTATGGAAATAAAATGCAATAGCCTAATAGTACGAGTTCATTTGGTTGATAATTAAATAAATGGGTTACATGGGGGGGGGGGGGTTTGAGGCTAATCGATCTCAAAATTCCCTTACGTTCGGACAAAAATTTGGGTTTAAAAATCGAACAGTGCAGCCTACCCTACGTGCTACACGTCTAGTAGGTGACTTTCTTTGCTTTCATATTTTGGACAAGCTGGTGCTAGTATGAAAGTACAAATTGCACATGCAAGGCAGTCTCTTGATGCATCTGGGACTCTATACAGTATAAAACAGCTAAAATTAACAAGTATAAAGCTTTTCCTCATTCTTGGGCAATAACTTCATGTGTAAATTTCGGCATCTTTTTATGAATTATATTAAGACGCGAAGAGCTAAGGATCAAAACACAAACAGGATTCCAAAAAAAGAATCGCGTGCCTTTAATTATCATGACCGAAGCACAATTTCTTTTTCAGTCAATTCCCTATACTGACGTCAGTAAAATACTGGTAAAGTCGTTTCCATTAGGATTTTAATAAATCTGGCGCGTCTCGCAGTCAAATGTTGATTTAATCTAAAAGAAATTAATTATTTTCTTTGATTTTTTTATGAATTTTCAAAATGCCTCCATTCAAAAACATCATCAATTTTCTTTTAATGAAACTTTATCAAATAAGATTATCACCCTTTTCCTAGTCGGAAAACTCCTACAGTTTGCCTCAACAGCACTTTAAATTTGATTATAAATTAATTAATCTTAAATTAGGAGTGGCCAGGCTAGGAGTAGCCAGACATTTTTTCCGCTTTTGCCGACGGCGGACAAAGTTTTTGTTTTATGTTTAAGAAACTTTGAATTCCTTTTAATATCGGTATTTCCTTCTCAAAATGCATTAATTCCAAAACATCATCAATTTCTTTAATGTTATTATTGTTGGATTATTGTCTTTCCCAGTCGGAAAACCCCTACAGTTTCAACCTTAATAACCGCCAGCCAGCCAGACATTTTTTCCGCTTTTACTGGAGAACACGATTTTTGTTGAAAACCTTTTTTACTTTTTGGAATAATGATTGGTAAATTAACATAATTCGCCTCCCTTGAATTTTAAATTCTTATCATCAACAAGGATTTTATCTTAATCTTCGTTCTTTAGTACAAAAGTCTTTAAGAATTGTTTTAATGAAAGAGGCAAATTTTTGCTTCGTTCTCCAAACATTTTTCAGAGACTTTACTACGGAAAACTTGAGTGGTCTCAAATTGACAGGTCCGCAATCTCTAATGCTGAAGTTGTGAGTTTGGGTAAGTGCTGTCAAACATATTGAGCTTTCCTTTCCTTACATTCGGCTGCTTTTGTCGTTTATTATGAAAAACTATTTGTCGGCTCTGTAACTCGAAAATATACTGTACTTTCAGGAGAATAAAACTTCGAGTGTAATTTTAGAATAAAACTAAGTGTCAAATCAAGTGTCATCTACACGTTCGACTGTGCTATTTATTTTGGAGTACAGATTCCTCAACCTGCTTTCAACAAAAAGTGAAATATTTTAGAGAGACAATGAACTATTTCCAGATGTAGCTGAAGTTATAACCTCGGACAGGTTATAGACCTTTAAAAATATAGTAGAAATCACCCAAAACACATAATTGTCCTCTCAACCCAAATTAATGCTTTTGAAAGTGGTCTGTTGACATATGATAGAAGTAGCTGACCTTTTACAAATACATCAAGCTTGGAGGAAGGAGCAATCTTCTAAAAGTCTACATGACTACAAACCTCATGACTGAGATTGTAATAAAATAAATTGTATTTTTTGTCAATTTTAAACTAACGAATGAAAAACGGTTCTTATTAGGTCCAGCCCTTGGTAATCGTGCGCATAATCAAGTTCAAGAGATGGCAAAGAAACAACACTCACAAACCTACCGTGTCAAAGATCGCAAAGACCGCGCCACAGTCGAACAAGTACTGGATCCGCGAACCAAAATGATCTTGTTCAAATTGTTGAATAAAGGTGTCATCACTGAGATTAACGGTTGCATCAGTACAGGTTTGTTGAGGATGTTTTGTTGTTGCTTCGTTTACTTGGTGGGCTAAACCAGGAAAAATCCGTACCTCCACTGTTGAGGATACACGTTTTTATTTTTTAAGAAACACGTTTCGCTCAGCAGGCTCAATGTTTCTTAAGGCAGGCCACATACACCTCCCAAAATTCCTAAAAACCTACTAAAATGTGACAATTTCTCCTCAATTCCTAAAATATATAGATATTGCCCGCCATCTAATGGAAAGCAAGTGTTTATTGCGAGTTCTCATTGGTCTCAAAAACATATTTTTAAAGAAACTCGCCATTAAAACTGAATTTAACAATAATACCACAACTATTAAGCTATTTTAATGCATTTTTAGGCTATCTAGAGGTTTAAATTTTCAAAATCGCCCCCTCGGGCCAATCCTATTGGCCCTCGCGGTGTCACTGAAATTTAGCTCCCCCCCCCCAAAAAAAATTTTTTTTTGAAGATTTATTCACTGTATATGTCTTCGAAAATTCAAACAACTTTAGTTTTCATTATTTTTTCTGAATCTTTTTTTATTGCCGAATCTAACCTCATTTTC
Source organism: Tiaropsis multicirrata (assembly GCA_032270745.1). Taxonomy (NCBI): domain Eukaryota; kingdom Metazoa; phylum Cnidaria; class Hydrozoa; order Leptothecata; family Tiaropsidae; genus Tiaropsis; species Tiaropsis multicirrata. Next base: position 6,157 of record JAUJPO010084749.1, on the reverse strand, counting down.
CTTTCCAATTTAAGACATATTTTGTGGTGTGACATTGAAAAGTTTTCCTAAAATCCACCTAAAAAATAGAAGATTATCCTAAATTTCTCCTAAAATTCCTCCTAAAATTTATATTTCCAGCCGTATGAGGCCTGACATTGATAAATAAATTCTTTTACCAAAGACGAATTTTGTAATGAACTTGATAATGTAAAGAGTTTGAACTGTAAACATTCTTGGTAGGGTTCCGGTAAGTACACTACTGTTCCAAACATTCAAAACATGTTGATTGGCTTAATTTAATTTAACGGCAAAGATCTTTATTTAAATTGTAGATGGATGCTATCAATATAGAATCATTGAAAGGTGTTCAAAGCTTGAATTCTAAATTAGTTAAACTGTGTGCTCGACATTGCATTAATTCGATGAAGGTAAATTTTTGCATTTTTATGTTTTTGTACAGTGACAAGTAATCTGTCAGTTTTTTTACCAAATATAAATTTACTGAATGTGATTCATTCCCCTACTCTTCTAGAGATGATTATAAAATACTTTAAAATTTAAAACCAACTACAATATAATTCTTAGGGTAACAAATTTTAGCGGGAAGAAATGTTGGTGGATTTGGCGGATTTGGCGGTTTTAGAAATTAACTTTTTTCGTCATCCGCCAAATTAAATTCCCGCCAAGTTTTTAATTTTTTTCTCCATCCATCAAACTTTGTTACCCTTAGGTATATCTAGATAGATGTAAGTTGAATGTTGTTTTCTTCACTTTTCAGTCCATACTTATCGATGCAGCAATTGAAAAACGAAATGTGAGTATTTCTTTTACATTCTTGCTTTCATTTTAATAGTAATCCAAAAACGCAAAATAAAATGCGAACAATAAATGTGAGAGAGTTTTAATGTTGACTTCTACTTCCAGGTGTTTCATAAAAAACGCAAAAGGACGAAATGAAAAAGATGATACATGATTTGTTTCTTTTTCTCGATATCTTTTGAAAGCCTTTAGCAAATTCAAAGTATATGATACCTCAAGATTTTAGCTAGCGCTTCCACTTTGCAATGAAAATGTTCTTCAAGTTGTTCTCTTTTTTTATAGATTGAATTTATCCATAGTCGAGCCACTCCACTGTCCTCCTAAATATGTTATCGCTTTTCCCTTAGGCTCCTCAAATTAGCCATTCTGGTGAAAATTGGAGAATCCAAGCTGCTTATCGATTAGCCGAAAATAGGTTTGATGTTTACCTAAAGATAAATATTCCCTTAGTTTTGTATGGTGTTACCGTGAACGTTTACTAAGTTACTAAGGGAATAAACTTTCCCCGAATTTGAATGTCTTCCCCATCCTCCCTTTTATTTTGACCCCCCCCCCCCCCAAGTATATATTTTTGAAGAAGATTTGTACAGTAAACTACATTTTAATAAGATTGCGTACAGTATGATTGATATAAAATAATTTTTAGGATAATCTTTCAACCGTGGCACACTTTAACACACATCAATTTCAGCCATAACAATATCATTTCTTTCGACTCGTCCATGTCTCTTTTACCAGCTTTGAGACAGGTAAGGTATTTTCAAGCTTCAACAGTTAATAGCAATTCAAAAAGATCGTGCAGTCTAGAATGAAAATTGAGTCTAATTTTAAGCGGATTTAAAAAGAAAACATCAAATTTTAGTTGAGGCTGGATGTGCTTATTTTCCCGAAAGTTTTCAGCCTCGGCATGTGGGTTTGTCCAGAAATAGTTCGTACCCCACATGTTGAAAAAGTCAGATTTCAGGGGGGTAAATTCGCTGAAAAATCCAAGGGGTCTATTCAAAAAGATCCAGAGGGGCATGCGGGAAAATAGAATATCCAGGGAACATGAGTGTTAGAAATCATATCCCAACATGCACATCCAAGAATCTTGGTACGAAATCCAGGGGGTGTAATTTTTGAAAAATGATTTCCTAACAATGGGGGTACGGACTCGATCTCGTGAGAACCTTAATAACGACTTATATCTTTTACTTACAGTTGAAATGTTTTCATTTTCTTAATTTTAGCCTTGGCACGTTCTCTTAAGATGTTCTTAATGTTCGAACTAATCTTAGCCTGAATGTTCTTATAAACTATGTTCTAATAAAGAAAGGTGTATTCCGCTAAAGATTTTAGAAGTAACATCTTTCAATTTATGTTAGATTTATGTATGACCTTCATTTCTTTTCTTTTCTTTTTATTAGCTTGATCTGAGCCACAATAAGTTGACTCATCTAGACTTGGATCTGGTCACTTCACCCATCCTACACAGCCTTTCTCTTGCAAACAATTCCATATACCTCATCTCTGGATCAACTAAGGTATACTTGAATACCGAATACTTGACGCTACAAGATAATTTATTATATTTGAATCATCACCACTCGATAGTTCAGCTATGGATGGTAGAGATTAAAATCCCGTCTGCACTCACCGCCGCACACCACTCGCCTTTTTTTAATAAAATGACGTAATACTAGACCAACATTGGTTTAGAAATGAATAAAGTCAATCGATTGGTTAAATATGACGTTACAAGTCGCGCGTTGTAAATTTTTCAACTCTTTTTTCAACGCGGCACCTTTTTCCGATGACGTAATCTTTTCGAGCGCTGTGCGCTATGAGTGGAGAGACTAGTCTTAAAGGATTCTTAAAGGATTCTTTATGCTTTAATCAGGAGATAAAGAATATGGTTCCATCAGTACAGGTTATTTTCGATACTGTGGAAACTCTTGTTCAAAGTTTTTCTATTTAATTACTCTTTTTCTTTTTCTTTTTCTTTTTTTTAGCCGATTGATAATCTACGCCATTTAAATCTCAGTCATAATAAAGTGAATTGCGTGGAAGGTGAAGTTCAACTTCTTAAGACATATCTGTTTTTATTGTCATCGAAATTTATGATTTTTACCATTTTGATATCGAATTCTTGTCAAAATATTTTGTGTTTGAAATCTTTGCGGAATTTCAGTCAAAGTTATTAATTTTGAGGAATTTTATTTTGTGCATTGTGGCTATTGGGATTGTTTCGTGGAACTTGATTTGACTTTAAAAGTTCTTCAAATTGATTGAAACTATTTTTCTCATCCCCAGGGCTTCTTTGTTGTCACGGGTTGGAAGAATTGAATGTTACCTACAACAACATCGCTGCCATCAACGAGGTCACGAAACTCTCTTCATTGTCCACGCTATCGAATTTACTGGTCGAAGGTACACTGAGATATTTGCTTTTTTATAAATTCAATTTGAATTTGAAGAAAACTGAATTTCTGTGACCCATTTGAATCGGGGAAAATGAACACCTCTGTGGAAATCTTTCTCAACCCATTGATTAAATAAAGGAATACAGAGAGACACCCCATTGAAAATATGATGAAAAAACAATGGATTTTATGACCCCACAAAAACATTACGATTTCACCTAGCTTAGTGGGTTTGAAAAGTTTTACTTCCACCCCTTTGAGCTTTTGTACCCAATGTAGTACCGAGACAGGGGTTTTCAGAGAGTAGTGCTTGATGTGTTTCTTCTGGCATATGATAATAACTGTATCACCGTAATTTAAATTTTATAGGGAATCATTTTGCTAAGAAGAAGAGACATCGAATTATTATATTTGCATATTTTCGTGAAAGACAGGTTTGCAATTTTCTTGTTTTTTCCTATTAACTTTTTAAAAATGTAAACGGTTTATTTTTATAATTTGGCCAAAGAACATGGATGTTCTTAGCATTTTATCACTTTTTGGAGTGTCTATATTTCAAAAATATTTGCAATTTTGCCCACACAAAAAGTATACAATTCAAAATGAGAGGTCAGGAGTTCACATTCACATTTTATTTTTGATTTTTAGTTACTTCTTGATAAACAGCCAATCACACAGAAAGAAATGGTAAGCGGAAGTTTTTTACACTACATCAAATATCAGTTTCTGCTGTTTTGGCCCCGCATTTTCATTAGAAAAATCTTTTTAAATTTTAATAAAACGCATTAATATGTTTTGCTGAAATTGGCAAAATTGGCTAGTCATTTGCCAAAATAAGTTCTCGCCAAAATTGCCTTTTCCCATTCGTCAAAAATAGTACTCGCAAAAATAAGTAGGTTTAAGGTATCTAACCCAACTTGTTGAGAGGAAGATTTCCTTTGGTATCATATCTTCTAAAAACCACACGGAATTGGAGGTTAGCTGCTGCTTGGTTTCTCTGTGATCGCCATCATGATGCTTAAAAGAGAAATTTAGGTAGCACAGAAGAGTAAAACATTCAAATATATACGAAACGAGCCGCAAGAAAAACCACAAAAATGTTTATGCAATTTATAAGATACTTCTGGCTCGTACCGGAATATGTAAGCTAAAGTATAATGAAGTTATTTTTTTCTTTTCAGGCCAAATTAACCTCCAAGTTAGCTGCTCTACAGCGTTTTGAAGACATCGATGACAGTTTGAGTAATATTAGCACCGTTTCGGATGACAGTGAGCCCGATTCAGGTTACGATCATTCCAACTGGGTTTCAAAATTAGCTGCTTTATCGGAAATTGAAGAATCTGATTATGAGGTCGTACCAAGGTTAAATTGGCCGGAAATCTGTAATTCTGGTAGTAATCCTATCTCTGTTCCGGATGATAATACGGACGTCGAAAGCATCTCGAATTCAAACGAAATGATATCAAGGGAGGAATGGGATCGAATTCTGCAAGTAGAACCCAAACCCCTTGACCTGTCCTTAGTTCAAAACTTATCAAACCGAAGTAGCGAAACTCTTAAAGACTCCACACCACGGAAAGCCAGTGCTACTTCTAACAATGACAAGACTCTTCAGCGTAAACTAGCCTCTGGCCGTAGTAGTGATAACAGAACTAGTCCTGATAAAGAACGTACCAACAGTTGGCTGTCAAGTATTTTTCGTAAACAATCTTCGATCCAAGAACAGCCTTCTTCGTCAACCTCTATAGAGGAAACACCAGCTCCTTCAGGAGTGACTTTACAATCTGATCAACTGGAAGGTAGATCGGGAACAATGTCACCAGGTCTTCTGGTTATCCCTGAAGTTGAAGAGACCAAAGCTTCTGAGGTTGATCATTTGGCAAGAAGTTTTGATGATAACACTGAATTTGAAAAAGCTGAAGAATGTGATGAAGAAGAAGAAGATCAGTAATTAGTTTTTAATTTTAATTTTTTTATTTTTTGGCACTTATTAGTAATATTTAAACTTGCATGTTCTCAGTTCCGAACTTGTCCTCTGGCTTCCAGTCAATTTTCAAAACCGAGATCCATCAAATTATTAAACTGTTGAAAATGACAGTCGGTTCTATACATGCATCTTTTTTATAAGCATATTATGTTCTATACAATTGTTTTCAAGCCCAAAGATTGCTTGTAAAACTGTTTAATGTTCATAAACTCATTTAACGTTTTTATGTCAGAAAGTTGCAGCAATTTTTGTGCACTTATACTTACGGGAAATAAAATGTTAATATTTGTAATTTAGGATTTATCAATCGATCGATAAAAATGAAAGTGTAAATTTGTGATCAATTATTTCTCTAACTTAAAGTATGTAATTTTTGTGTAAAATGGAAAATATTTTTTATAATAAATTATATTAAATAATTATTTTTTGTATGGATGTTTCATTTAGTAGAAGTCTCAAACATGGGATAAACCATCTCCACGAACGTTGTCTGAGAAATGTCAGACAACGAGTCTGGTTTTGAAGATCTTCTCAAAAAAGTTAATACTGTCTCTTTCGATCAAAAAAATCTGCAACTTCTTGCGCAATTGAAACTTTTTAAATAATTATCAAATTATTTCTATATCGTGTTTAGTTTAATTAATTTTTAATTTTATTTTCTGAATAATCGCCAAATCAACACAATTATTTTTGTATATTTGACACCTGACAAGATTCAGCCATGAATGATTCGGCCAATAATAAATATGTTCCAATCTTATTTTTTTCTCTGTTGGCAAAGCACCCAAGCTTGTTACCATATCGTTACCCTAATCCACCGGATAAACTAAAAGATGGTTGCAGTAATAATAACAGAAAACTAAAAGAATGACGACTGGATTTATGAATTTTTCGACACTTGCGTGTCTTCTTCAGCATGAGTAAATCTAAATATTGCTACAGTTTATATACAAAAAATGAAAATAA
>JAUJPO010084738.1:0-10248 GCA_032270745.1 Tiaropsis multicirrata | reverse complement strand
CCACTCTTCCCTAAGGAAACGCAAGCAAAATCGGGTTTGTTTACCTCCCTTTAAAAAAACGATGGAGTGCAAAGACTACGGAAAAAATCCGGAAATTTAGTTTGATGTTATCTTTTTACGAATTCTTTAGTAGTATCTAGTAATCTGAAACGCTTATCTACAACAAACTTGATTGGTTTCGAATTTGATGTGAAAATATTTTTTCTTTATAGGGAATGATACCAGAAAAGATACCACCCGTATGTATTGATTTATTTGTCTGTTTTCAATTTTGTTTTCTCTAAAAAAACGTTTTTACCACCTGGAAAAAGTCCTTGTTATAGTTTGCCATACCCAAATTCTTCTTAATATGGCGTAGTTGTCTACCGCCCAAGAGGCCCGAGTTCGATACTCATTGTGTTACTGCGATGTTACTCGTTGTAATGCTACTTTTCCCGGATCAACCCGAATTGGGTACCATGGCTCTGATACAGAGTAATGTGGGTAGATTATTCAGAAATTGTGGTGTGCAGTGGTACTTGCGAGATTCGACGCCTGCAAGAACGATATATTCTTCCATGTAGTTCGATTGTCTCTGTATACGCTCTACGGCTCGCAACTGTATGTCTGCAATTTCTTGCTGCACTGTCATTCATACTCTTAAGAGGGTACACGGGTCTTTTATGATATTCTGACAAAAATCACAATTGATTTAATGTTTTCTTTTACTTCCTGTTTAGTGGCTGGATGTTCATTTTAAAAATCTTTATGCCATGAATATTTTTGATGGTAAAAAACCGAATCATGCATTGGTCAATGAATATCTTCCTGGTCAAGGAATTATGGTAAGGAGAGAATAAAATGGCTTAAATGTTTCTTTTGTTTTGTCCCTTCTGCCCTTAAGCTTCTTTCCGTGGTCCTGACAGACTAGTGTTTTAAAGCATGAAGTAAAGACAACTAGAAAGATTCACCAACTGACAACAATTTCTCTGTCTCTGTTAAAGTAGCAGTGCTATAACTGGGGGATACTGACCTTATGGTCCGCTGGTTTTTTTAAATGGACCCTATGTGGGATAAATTTTCGCGATTTTTCGCCAACAATGGCGTCTGTTGTGTGTTTATTTATAGTCGTCTTTTCGTTTTGATATTTTGTGATATTTTCAAGTTTTTCATTAAAACACAAGTAATTTGGACCAAATTTTGATTAGATTTTGATCAGATTATTCCTCGTAGTGGTTTTAGTTTAGTTTGAATTTGTTTCGTGACCATTTTTTGATTTTTTTAGCCTCATGTGGATGGTCCGGCATTTCATCCGACCATATCAACCATCAATTTGGGCTCACATACATTGCTGGATTTCTATAAACCCTTAGGAGAAAATGAAGTATGTTTTTACTCTATCGAATTACTAAAGCAATACTCTTTCTTAGAGCTGCTTAGAGTAAAGGAAGTAATATGCATTTTTGAGCGATTTATGAGAGTAAATACCCAAAATTTTGCGATTTTATTCAAGTTTATTCTCGCAAAATGTAAAATTTCGCGAATTTCTCGACACGCGAAAGTTTCTTTCCGCTTTTAACTTATTACCTTTTTGTTTATATGTGTTAACAGGTTGAAGATATCTCCTTATCGTCCAGGTATGTAGGATCTTTTGTGCTTGAGCCTCGAAGTCTGGTCTGTTTCAAAGATGATTTGTACCGTCACTATCTACACGGTATCGAAGAACGAACAGACGATGTAATCTCTGAAAAGAACATTCTCAATAAAACGAACGAAATGAATTTATCCAAAACGAGATCTCGAGATACCAGAATTTCTGTCACTATACGCCATTTTCCCAAAACTATAAACGTTGGATTAAAATTTGGGAGAAGGTAATAGCATGGATGCATTGTAACAGGTATGAATCAACAAAAATGTTTGTTGAGATGGCTTACATATGTATGTAAATTTCCATTGGGCTTTTCCAAAAAAAAATATATAAATATAAATCGTAAATTTGTAATGTCCGTAAAATTAACGCTTGTCCGAGGGTAAAAATGTTGAATGTCTGGGGTAAATTGTTAGGAAAAACTTATATCCTCCACCCCCATGAACAATTTTGTTCTGCAACAGCCCATTCTGTTTTCTTTCGAACTTTAATCTCCAAATCCAGTCCAAGACAACATGCCATATCTAAAATATATTGTCGAAATAGTTTAACTTTAAATTGTTTCACTTTTTGTCTCATTTGAATGAAATGAGAGTGGTACGCTTTATATAGTCCCCTAATATGGATAGACATTAACATTTGTAGAAGACTAGTATAAAGTTTTTACTAAAATCTTACTTTGAATTTTGTTTACGAAATTTTATTTATAAAAAGTCCTGAAAAAAGTAACCAGTAAACATATAAAATCTTACAAAAAAAACAGACTATGAATATATTTTTCTATTTTTTTAAATATCAAAACATGTTAATCTCAAAGTATTTACCAGTAATTTACACCTTTAAATATTCCTTATTCTTTAATTTCGGTTTAATTGTGGTTCAACTGTTTGACGAAATTCGACAGCTGTACAAATTTTATTCAACACAAAATACAACAAATTTTAAATATTATAAAAAAACACATTAAATTCATTTCTCTAAGTTTCTAAAGAAAAATCTACCAAATTGATTATTTTGCCTTCATTCCGATTTTTTCCATTTAACTTTCTCTCAGAATTTTGTTTTTTTATTCAGGTTGCTATTTATCTACATTCATTTGAATTCAACCAAGTATTTCGTGTCGAAATCAAATTTACTTAACCAGTTTTGTCTGATAGCTCATCTTCAAGAGTCAACCTTCCTTGCTTGCCTCCGTAAACATTCTATCAACATTTCTAAATTCTCATGTTATTGATTTACCAAGTATCCAATGTGCCAAATTAACGGCCTTCAGACGATGTATTCATATGATGTTTGATGAACTTTGCGTTATCTTTTTGAATGTTTCTTTGTTGGTTTTGTTGAATGTGGTCATGATGATGTTGAATGGATCTGTCAGATTGCTGAAAATTCTGCCTTTGTTGCTGTTGATGGGAATTGTCAGATTGTTGGAAATGTTGTCTTTGTTGTTGATGGGAGTTGTCAGATTGCTGAAAATGCTGTCTTTGTTGCTGTTGAATGGAGTTGTCAGATTGCTGTTGACGAGAGCTGTTAGTTTGTTGTCTTTGTTGCTGATAAGAGTGATTTTGATATCCACTCTTAGATGAGATTGATGAATCGATAGATCTGGCATCAAAAGCTGTATCTAACTCATCAAATGTTGTTGAGTATCCTGTTGTATCCATTTTTTCACTCATTGTGTCGTAAGCATCACTGAATGCTTGGTCCACCCAGCTTCTGTTGTGGCTGCTAGCTCGGCTTCTGGTCATTCCAGATGGATTAACTGACCAATGAGGGTGTTGTCCATGGACTCCAGACACATGTTGCTGTTGGCTATGGCTTTGACCATAGTTTACTTCAGGAGGTTGTTGTGCACCATCTGATTGATCATGTCCCATTGCATGATGATCGACGTCTTGTTGGCTGATCACTTTATGCACCACAATTTCTTCTTTATCTGGGTCATACAAATGATTTAAAAAAACACAAGTTTCATTATGTGCCCGATTTTTGGGTACGCGTGCTTGTCCCATGCGGTGAATCTTTTGGATCCAGTCATTATTTTCCGGATGAAAAAAGTGTGTGCAGACAGTGTAGTAGACCACCTCTGTATCCTGATCTTGTTTATAGCCTGAAGCTGCATCCCATTGCAAGGTGCCACGGTAAGCGGTTGCTTCTTGGTCGCCTTGTATGAAACAACCGGAATGTTGATCATTGGATTCGTGGAAAATGTGTTTATGTTTGGTTGTGTTTGTAATGTTTTGATGACCATACATAGATGACTTGATGTTTTGTTTCATGGAGTCTGAGAATTCTGCCTTCTGTTGTTGATCTTTCTCAGAAAATAAAGTGATGACTCCTCCTTTAGCTGACACCTTGATTGATTGGTAAACGTCCTCTTGTCTGGGTGCGATCTTTGCTGGTTCTGATCGTTTAGGTTTGACCGGGACTTGTCTTTTAGGTTGAGGTTTAGTAAGTTGAGTAAAGGCTGTGCTTGTTTTCCTTGTTTTTTTATCCTTCTTGAAGTGACTACCATTGATGATGTTTAGACCTTTGTTTTCTGTTGGGAGCATTTGTTGAGATTTCTGGTTTTGTGCTTTCATTGTTTCAGCTAAGATTTGATGTGTTGTAATCCCTGTTTGTTGTTGAACATGTCTTTGCTTGTTAACTGAAACACCAACACGATTTTCAACAGACTTCTGTTGTTGGTGTCTGTTGATTGTTGTATTGATTTGTTGACTATGGTCGTATTGTTGTTTGATTGCGTTGCTATGTTGTTGTTTTATTGTGCTGCTTTGATGTTGTTGTTGCTGAACTGTATTTTGATGTTCACCATATTTTTGTTGAGCTTTGTTCATCCGGCTTTCGTCAAGAACAGATGTAGATATGGAATGTGAGCTGCCCAAACTGTTGCTTCTTTTCACATCTTTGTTGGATCGTGAAGGTCGTGTCGATCGTGTTGTTGTGGTGGTAGAAGATAACTGTTGTTTCAGAAGAAAATTAAAGGATGAAAATTAGTACAGATCTTGAATGTGGAGTGGCAGGTTTGAAATTTAGAATTTTTTTCTGTTGTTTTTGCGGCTTCCTTGAGTTTCATATTAGATAGTATACGACGTGAAAACACGTATTGAAAGAGGATTAGAGCGAACCGGGAACTAATTTATTACTTATAGTTACGGCATTAGAAGTGAAGGTGTATACAAATTCATATACAGTTGTTCATTTTACCTTTTTTTAATTTTGTTACCTCGCTAGGCGTGCCTGCTTGAATTGGTAAAAGGTATGAATGTTTTCCACAGATCTTACCTTGTTTGTTCTTATGTTGTTCTTATAGAAAATATGTAGAACTAAGAACTAACAACGCAATTTAAAACTTTCAACATAATCTTACCGTATGTGTCTTGGTTAGCTGATTCTTGTTCTTCGTGCCAAAGTTTCTTGGTAACGTGTGACTATGGTGTGTGATATCCATTTCACTGCGTTGTTTATTGATGTCTGTTCGTCCAAGAATCACATTAGGATTTGATTTTCGTCTCCTTGTATCTGTATTTATGATGTCTTCACTTTGAAATCCAACCTTGTGCACGCTAGGAATTTTACCACGTTTTCGTTGAACGTTTGGTGTTGTGCTTGCAGATGCTGGATACTGTTGGTTGTCTGCAAATTTTCGTCGTTGGATTACAGGTGTATTTGATGCAGATTGACTGTAAAGTTGTTGTGGATGACTGTTGAAGATCTCTGTTTGTCGTGTTTGATGATCGTAGATGTTGTTTGTTGTGGTTGTTTGTTGTTGCTGCTGAATCTGTTGTTGGTTTTGTTGATAATGTTGCTGTAGAAGATGTCGATTCTGATTACTTTGTTGATTTTTGACACTATTATGTTGATGTTGTCGGGACTTTTGTTGATCATGTTGTAAATATTGTTGTTGAATCATTTCTTGATTTTCATATTGACGATGTTGTTGATGGTTATTATGTTGCTGATTTTGATAATTTTGTTGTTGTTGATGAATCTCATTTTGTTGATGATGTTTGTTCGATTTGTTGGTTCGTATTTCCTCTTGTTGTTGTTTGCGGACTTCTTTTTCTTGTAATCGCTTCAACTCTTCTTCCAACTTATCTCTCTCTTGTTCATACGATAATCGTCGAACGCGTGTTTGTTGCCGCTCTCCGCCACGTGGTGTTTTGACCTGTCGTTGTTGGTGTTCCGCAATATATTTTTGTTCTTCTTCGTCTTGTTTTCTTTCAGTTAATGCAGAATTGTCGAAGGAGTGACGGCGCATGGTACGACCGTTCAACACAACATGGGAGTGAGACTGCTCAACTGAAGAAAGAAACAAACAAAAAATTTTTTAGACTGAATTAATAATTCTAAAGTGTAGCGTCTCGCATATAAATTCTTCTTATTCAGCTCTGCCTTGAAAAATGTTCCGAAATACCATATTTAGTACCGTTAGAAACCAAATTTTATATGTAGATTAACACCAGTCTCAATCAGCTTCATTTAGGGAAAATATGAGAATCAAGAGTTTATCTTCCCTTTGGGTTCTAACGAATTTTCAGCCAGACTATCAAGAAATGTTGAAAAGGTCTTTTTTTAATGTATCGGAAGACGGACATCATATGTCAACGAAAGAACTTTTTATACAAGAGTTTGGTTGAAGACCGAAAACAAAACAACAAAATCTTTTAGTCTTACCTTCACCACGCCGGTCTTCGTTCTGTTGTTTCCGTTTTTGTTGTTGTTGAATGCGTTGCAAATGTTGTTGATGTTGCATAAATTTTTGTTGATGGTACTGTTGTTGCTTGTAATATTCGCTGTTCTGTTGTTGATATTGCGATGATCGTGTCTCGTTTTGTTGTCGTTGAGACACACGTTGTTGTATATCACGCTGTCGTTGCAGTTGCAAATCTGTCTCGCGACGGAATTCGGAGTCGTCAAATCCCTGAGGAAGGCTTGATTTCCGAATGCTTTTGATGATCTGGATTTGCTCTGAATCATCACTGCGTTTTCGATTATGTTGATGATGATATTCGTGTTGTTCAGAGGATGTGTTTTGGACATTACGTTGGTCTATATAATGGGTTTGTTGGTGATTTTCAGAAGAATTAGTTGAAGTATCTGAACTCTTACGAATAGCTGTTGGTTTGATCATCACTACATGTTGGTGGTTTCGAAGCTCTGGTGATTCTTTCTTTTGGATTGGTCTGAATCCTGTTGTCTTGTCTTGAGAATGTGGGTTCGGTGACACCATCACGCGAATTGCTCCTGGTTTATTGCTACTCTGTTGGACTTGGATATCTATGGGGATTTGAGATTCGGTCACACTCAGATGATTGTCTTTGGTGCTTGAAGATCCGTGACTCTCAAAATCTGGATAACCATCTCTTGGTGAACGAATCATGACTTGGACTCGTTTATTGCCTCCGTCCTGTTGGTCATATTCTGTGTTGTGGTTGCTCTCAACTGGTATACGATAAGTGACTTCTTCGAATGACTTATCTTGGTATGTATGGCCATCATAGTGGTCATGTGACGCGCCGATGTTCATTTTGATTGGTTGATTTTTGGTGAATTGTTGATGCTGATTAGTTCTCCTTGTTTCATGGTGTGTCTGACCATCGACTTTATGGTGATGATGGTGCTGATCATGTGACACGTCAATCTTCATTCTGATTGGTTCATTTTTGGTGAATTGTTGATTCTGATTGGATGATTTTTGATCTTCTTTTCGCAATTTGATGCTTACTTTTTGTTCCGGATAAACCTGATGTCCATAAATATCTTCAAAAGATCGCTCACCGGACACGTCGTTCATAGGATCAGTTTGAGGAATGATCATGTCTTCGTCTACCATTTCCCTACTGACGTCATCAATGTCGTCATCACTGCTACTAGTGACATCATTTTCAGGATCATGCGAAATACTTCTTGAGAAATGGTTGACTTCGTTTGCGCCGGAAGATACAGTGACTTTTTGGAACCCGTCAATGACATCATCTTGTTTGATTTGTTTGGTTGCAGTGCCTTTAATTGCCGTAACCGAGACTTTGCTATTGGCTTTATGTTCCTCGAAAGAATGTTCGGTATATGTCTTTTGACGTTGTTTTAAAGACCGCTCACGACTCTCTTTGAGGGAATTTTCAATATAGTTTTCAATGAACTCTTGTTCCTTTAAAAAATCTTCATCTAAGATATCTTGAGCTTCCGTGTGGCGTGACGTTTTGGATGATGCCTCGTAACTAGATGATGTGGTGGATGTTTTGGTGACTTTCTTACTTGAAGTCACAGATTCGTGATGTTGTTGACTTGAAGTCATGCGATCTTTAAAAGATGTTTTTTGTTGATGCTGCTGCTGCTGCAAGGATGAGCCATGATAGCTGAAAGATAAATATTAATTTGAAGATCTTTAGTAAATAAAAGAAATAGTAAATATTTCCCTAATTCGTCGACGTTGACAAAACACTGAACATGGAATGACTAATAAACAAGTTCGAGATCATTTAGTACTCAAATGCGAGAGGGTCAATTTTCTACTGGGTTAGTCTCTAAATATTTTGTTAGAGTTATGCTAAGGCTACACTAGACAATTTTTCGTACGTTTGCAACGCAACATTTGCTGCATAGCACGCGCACGAAATTAAGTCGAGTGTAGCATGTTGAATCTTTCTGCAATTTTCACTGCAACGCAACAAAAACTTCAAAAAAATGTTGCAAAGGCTCTGCAACAAAATAGATCAGATGGATCAATGGATTTTCTTCTTTCTGCTTTCCGCTTCCGCTTCCGTTCTTTTGTGAATTTTTTTCTAAGGAATGGCTAGACCATATATTTCATATTTTCAGCAAATGTTGCGTTTAGTTGCGAGTGCCTGAAAATCTAGTCTAGTGTAGCCTTAGCTTTATTCCCTGTATGATATATCCGTTTGATATATTGGAAAAATCACAGTCAGTAAAAAATCATGGTATGGTATGGCAGTACATTGATAAAAAATTTTGTTAATTTTTTTTCTGTTTAAAAAGAAAGTCAATTTCGCTCACTTTTTGATCTGGTTACCAATATCTTCTCTTGGACTCTTTTTTAATCGTATGATCAAAAAGTGAGCAAGTAAGCTCACTCAAAGTAAGTGACCTATTGGACGTGCGACTCTACCAGTACACTTTAAGGGTGAGAAAATTAAGAAATTATATACTGAAAGGGGGAGAAAATACCTTAAAAAAATTGGAGAAATTTTGGCGCGGATTTAATTTGGCGCACAGCGGATTTGGAATATTTGGCACGAATTTAATTTGGCGTAGCAAGGATTTTTTTTAATTTGGTGCGGATTTAATTTGGCGCAGCAAGAAATATTTTTAATTTGGTGCGGATTTAATTTGGCGCAGCAAGAATTTTTCAAAAATGTTGTATAAGAAAGGCTGATAAGAAAAAAGAAAAACGGCAATATTAACCATTGACTAGATATTTTGTATTTTATTTATTTTGTTGGTAAAAGTTAAAAAAATTTATATTCGTTTAAAATTTACTTTTTCGTAATAAGAAAAAAAATTAAATTTGGTGCGGATTTAATTTGGCGCAGCTTGAAAAAAATTTAATTTGGCGATTTTCGGCATTTTGCGCCAAAATTTCTCCACTTAAGGTAGTCGAAAAATGCACTTTAAGGCTCGGTTTTTTCGGTAAATTTTGTACGGCACTGTATGGATTTTGAAACCTAAAGTTTGTCCAAACGTACGGTAGTTTTGAGATCGAGTGCCACCGGGTAAAAGCACGAGCATACAGCTATAGAATTTTATGAGAAAAAAAGGAGAAAAATATATGAAAAACCTTACCTTTCCAAATCCATAATTTTTTGACTTGGTTAGAAAATATCTGGCCCAAAATGCTATTAAGTTTTGAGAAGAAAAATTTGCAAAAAAATATTCAGATGTGAATCATGTGATAAAACCGGGGGTAATATTTTGCTATTTTAGTCGAAATATTCGTGATAAGTGATACAACAATACTCCCTAGAGACTTTATGCTAATTCATTCGGCACAGTTATGCATAAATAATTGAAAAAGATTTCACGATGTAAATTTAATAGTTTTAATTATTCAAGACAAATTAATTTATGCATTAGAAATTTACAAATAAAGTTTAGTCAAAAGGCTAAATTCAATTTTTAAAATGTCATCGGTAACATTTTCTATATGTTCTTTTGACATCCATATTTCCTGCTAGTAACATATTTTAGATTTTTTCTTTACTGCCAAATATTTTAATCGTATGTTCTTTTTTCATTCATTTTCCAGTTTTTTTCTTCAAAGCATATTGAGGAAATAACTTTTATTTATCCTCTACCCTGTTTTTCTAGCCGGGAAAAATAAAGTTTTCCCGTAGGAAAAATTATGCTTTCACTATCTAGAATTTTTTTCCGGGGATAAATTTGTCATGTCCGGGGTTGAAAATGTACATTGTCCGGGGAGAAGTTTTGAAATAAAACTTATATATATACATATCCTCTTTTCGTGCTTTTTCGGCACATGTTCTGTTCAATGACACTTTGATCACTCATATCAAGAATATTTAATAGAACTCTGGATAAACAACTTGCTGAGTTTCCATTGATTTTTCATGTTCTAGCTATGTCCGCGGTAATGACAT
>JAUJPO010084727.1:0-10249 GCA_032270745.1 Tiaropsis multicirrata | reverse complement strand
TGTGAACCATTTAGCCAACCAACCCAACCAAGTCAAACCAAAAGTTTAGCAAACCTAGTGTTTTATTTAAAAAGTTTACCAAACAACCAGTCCAACCAACTTTTTTTTCGGTTTACTTGGTTGGCTAAACCAAAAGTTTTTTTCGGTTTGTCCTACCTAACACTTTTACTTGTTTTCACTATTTTTAAAAGCGTGCACGAAAATGTGAATCAAAACATTGACCTTTTGTTAGCTTAGTCTGCCATTATGGATAATTTGTTGTTGCGGTTTCAGGTTTTCAAAATGGTAGCCGCTCGAAAGTAAACAAACCACTGCTGTGGGCCCTGAGGAACTGAGGGGTTTTGATTTGGTCTTGATGTGTCAGCTATGAATATACCAACTACAAGAGCTTCTTTTGTCTCAACTTCCCAGGTTTAACCAGCATGAACCATTTACAGTTTGGGAAATTGGTTTGAATGGTTGGACTGGTTGGCTAAATGGTTGACACCCCTTGAAAAAAGCTTTCCAACGAACCTAAACGTGGTGTATTTAGCACCCTCCAATCGCAATCTTGAGATAATTAGTTTATTTACCGAAAAATGCAAACTCCGCCCATTCTTTAACATTTTTAAGACTGTAAAGGAGTTAAATTTAACTGTGCTTTATTAAAAAAAAAGCCAATTAAAAGACTAAGGTTGCATTCCTTTATGCCGACTGAACTCATTCCTTTATGCCGACTGAACTCACTGAGTTGCCCAAAAAGTATCACTAACCTGTTATTCTAGCTCGCGGCCCTGCTTTTTTCCAGTGCCACTAACTTTTTTAGGCAGCTAACTGCTCATTCCATTTAGAATTCCCGGTTGTGCTGACGCTGCATTTTTAACACTGCATCTTTTTCTTTTTTGTCACAAGAAGAGCTCGAAAATTGTGATTCAAAACAGTGACGATTTTAAAAGAATAATGTGCCATTATTGATCTTCATTAGAAATCTTGCAAAAAACGGCACTGCAATGGCTTCTTTTTTCTCAATCTCTAAGTTTAATCCAGCCTGTTCTATTTAGAATTTTAAGATCTGGTTTAGTCAGTTAGGTGAGTTTTGATAAAGGAATAAAGCCTAAACATACTTCAGTTCAAGTATTTCAATCAGTAGATTAAAATCAATATTCGTTTTATAAGAAAATTTCGCATACGGGATGAGCTGAGAAAGGAAACTACAGACCAGTAAGCATTCTGTCGATACTGTCAAAAGTTTACGAAAGGGTACTTCATGACCAAATGTTTTAAAACATTTACATTGACAAGTAATGTGGATACAGGAAAGGCTTAGGTACACAAAGACCATTACTAATACTAACAGAAATATGGAAAAAAGCAATCGATGACAAGCAAAAATTTGGAGCGCTATTAATCGATCTTTCAAAAGCCTTTGATTGTATTTCACATGACTTATTAATTGCAAAGTTAGAAGCCTATGGATTTGACAAAAATGCTATAGAACTCGTTGGGGACTACCTGTCAAAAAGAAAACAGAGAACTAGAATAGGGAACAGTTACAGCACCTGGCATGATTTATCAGTCGGTGTCCCGCAAGGGTCCATCTTAGGACCGTTACTTTTTAATATCTACTTAAGAGATCTTTTCTATTTTCTTGATGAAGCAAATGTTTTTAATTATGCTGATGATACAACACCGTTCTCAGTAGCCACTTCTTGGGACCAAGTTGAACATGAACTAAATACAGCTGCAGCTACAATTTTTGAGTGGTTATCGTATAACCAAATGAAAGGAAACGCCGAGAAAACTGAGTTCATTGCAAACGAGACAAATAGAGAACTTAAAGTAACTATACAAGATCAAGGAGTCTCGAATAAAAGCGAGGCAAAGATACTGGGCATGACCTTCGACAACAACCTAACCTTCGAAAGCTATATTGAACTAAGATGCAAAAAAGCAAGTCAAAAAATCAGTGCACTGGCAAGAATAGTTCCTTTTATGAATCAGGCAAAACGACAAAAACTTATGAACGCCTTTTTCAAAAGTCAGTTTAACTACTGCCCACTAGTTTGGATGTTTCATACCCGACGTTTGGAAAATAAGATCAACCACTTGCATGAGCGTTGCTTGAGACTTGTTTATGTAGACGATAGCTTAAGTTTTGATGAACTTTTAGAAAAAAACGGTACTATGACCTTTCACCACATAAGTATTCAATTTCTCGCATTTGAGCTATTTAAATGCAAATCAAACAATTCCAGTCCGACTGATGAGATTTTTGACCGTGATAAGAAAACTAATAATACAAGACAACTAATGTTTTTTAAACCGAGAAAAATCAGAACAGTTTTTCATGGTGAGGAATCTCTTGCTTACTTAGGCCCAAAAATATGGGAATTAGTTCCCGAGGATCTACGACATCTAAATGACATGAAAATTTTTAAGGATAAAATTAAGCATTGGAGGCCAACATTATGCCCTGTAGGAATTGTAAAGTCTACATTGACGGCGTCGGCTTCATTTAAAAACATCTAAAATTTCGTTGTAAATAGGTTGATTTGTATTAGCCTTTGTAGCTACTTTATTTTTTGTCAACAATTAAATAACATCTAAAAAAAATAAAATAATATGGTACCTTCTTTATATTTATAATTTTTCTTATCTGCTTCTGATTTTGCCTCCTGTACTATTTTTTGACTGTTTCGAAAATTCAGCGAGAGATCGAGTTTGCGAAAGTCTTTTGGATATAGATGGTTTTGGACATCATGGTTTTGGGTGTTTCCAGACAAGATCATTGTTGATGGAACTATCCACAAGAAGTCGACAATCTTCATCACCTCTTCTATCCAACTTTCTTGCTGACGTAACAAATGACTTTCGTCAATAAACACTGCTTTGACACCACGATTTTTGATTTTGTTCATAAGGCCATCATAATCATCTTTCTATTGATATTGAAAAATAGATATAAGTTATTTCTCAATAAAATTGTTTCGTATTTTCTAGAAGTGAACAAAATTTATAAAAGAAATATTCTGGTAAGAGTGATCCTGTAAGAGTAAGCCAGGTCTCAATTTCTAAACACAAGTTTGCAGTATATTCCAATCGAAAAGGATGCCATGTTTAGGAGATTTATTATTATTAAAAAAGAAATTTCAATGATTTACTTACAATAACCCTTTCAACAATTACTCCATGATTCTCCTCCAGATCAATCTTCAAACGATAGTAAAACATGGAAGGTGATGATGCTATTTCATATTGCACCGCATACAAAACTGGTCCTTTAAGTTCCTGTTTTTGGCTTAATTGTATGGCTTTCTGTTGAAGCAAGAAGCTCTTACCCGAGCCAAATGGCCCACGAATAATAAGTTTTCTGTAGCGTGGATCATCATTATTCATTACTGCCATCTGTTTGTTCGAGTAGAACAGGATGTTGTCGCTCGTTGAAACGTTCTTAATGGCATTGCTGGTGTATTCAACCCACGTGGAAGTTGTGATGGGTGCAGTTTGATCTTTCTTTGACACGTGAATGGCGAAGATCAGGATTTTCAAGAGACTTTTGACTTCATCTAAAGGGCCTGGCCCAGAGGTGGTTTTGACGACTGTGAATTTGTTAAAGATACTTGATAACCATGGTTTGATTTCAGTTTTCATGGTAATGTAATGTGGGCTCTTCACTGCTGACATCAGGCTGTCCTTTTCAACGGCGATAACAGGGAAATACATCCATCCAGGTTTTAGTTGGTCTCCTAATTTTTCCTGAAAGACTCGATAGTTTGATTCCAACTGCTTGAAGACTTTATCTACAAGAGTTCGTTTCATTTCAATAGATATGATGAGTTTCCTTTCCCAAGATATTATCAAAAAATCTGTTTCTTTTTCTTCGTACATTTTTTTTCGAACATTTGTTAAAAAGTTTGTAGATGAAAGAACAACAGTGTCCTGAAGAATATCATCTTTTAATGGTAAAAGTTGGTCGTAGAACCAATGCTCGACTCTTTCTCCCAAGTCACCTAACTCCAATCCGAAAAGCCATTGAAGGTTCGGATCTTCAATCTCAATATCTTTAATCTTACTTTTGACCAGCTTCCTCAAATTCTTCGTATTAGAAAGACTTTCTTGGAGAGAAGTTTTAAAAGCTGATTGCGCTGGTAAATTTTGGATACAGGCTTGGACAAAGAAATTGTCTAATGTAGTTGATCGTAAGCTTACTTCTTCATTCTTCAATTCTTTGATAACAAGATACATGATTTGAAGGTTCAGACACCATTGATCGAACAACGGTTTGTCAATACAGTCAGCACTGTTTTGCGATTGCATGAAAGCTTTGAACTCTTTCGTAAACCAGTCCGTTGAATTTTTCAAACTACCCAAAAGTTCATCAAAATGTTTTTTCACATCATATTCAAGGACAGCTACGCACGATTCCTTGTATTGGTTAGAAACGAATATAGGTGGAATGAATACACTCGTGTGTTCGTCACGAGCAAAAAGTGAACTTTCTCTATATTCTCTCTTAAGAATGTGTCCGGCTGCATTAATTGGATTTGCGGTTCTCTGCGAATTTCCTAAATTGAACTGTCTTGCTTGTCTTTCTGATATTCTTTCCCTGTTCTCGATATTAGATATCTGCATACTCAATGATTGGTCTGGAGTGCATTCCGCCGGATCGATCAGTTTTGGTTGCAATAATAATAATGATGTTTTTAAAATATCAGCCATCTTATTTTTGATTCAATTGAAGACACACACATTAACAAACTTTCTCTACAAATGATAAAAAATTCTACTTTTTGATATTTTCTACACTTTTTCAAGATCATTGTTTACATTAGAGACATGTGAAAGAAAGCCAATAGAACAATAGAAAAAAGCCGATGTCTCTGGTTACATTGAAAGTTTTACGTGTTGTCTGTTTTACATTTGGTATTACCATTGAAATGTTATGTTATTTGATATTTGTTAGTCTTGAAATTTCGAGAAGAAAATTTACCTTTATCGATCAAAGATTTTCTAATAGAGAGGTCATCCCCTTAGTGGTTTGGGTAGATGCGTGGCTGAAAAATTCCTGATAAGGAATTGCTGAGTTTTTCCGGATTCTCCGATTTTCATGAAAGCTTCCTCGATTTTTGAATATATTGTTTGTATTTCGCCATATCTCTAGATAGAACGCTAGGGTACAGACAGAAGACACTTCTGTTTGTTACAAGTTTTCTAATGTCAATATCTCATTTTATATCATTACAATGTATACTGCGTAACTTGTTGACCCTTAATCTCAGCTTCCCAATGTCAATAAGCTCTTGATAAGGGTTCCGTTGAGAAAAATCTCTTTTTGAATCGCATGATGTACGCACGTTGTAATGACGTCAAATTTGTAATAGCTGACACACTTTGGAGAACGGAAATTTTACGGTTTGGTCTCTGCAAACTAATACCTGTAGAAGAGAGGAGATATAAACTAAACATAGTTAGTTCGAACTCCCTATCTTTCTATACTAAAGCGGGATCGACCCTCCCCAGAATAACAAGAAGAGGAGGGTAGCAATTTTGGTTTTGAAAGGGGGATAGCAAGACTACCAGCCCCCGGTACATTATATTACACTTTGGTAATATCGTTTAATTTATCAATGTTAAACACCGAGTATAAACGGCCAGTTAGACCATATTAAAAGCTTGTTTCTCCAATTTTACCATATTTGTCTCTTTTTATGGCGAAATTCTAGAGTCTAGAGCTAGGCAACTTTGACGACAACGTTTATTAAATAATGACCATTAATCAGGGGGACCAATGATCGCACTTTAGACGTGCGATTTTTGGCCTTTTTTACGTAAAATAAATTCGAGTATGAAATCGAATAAATTTTAATCTACAATCAAACGTTTTATGTGAAATCTTCTTCGACCTTCAATCGGTTGTATCCTAAAAGTTATGAGAATCTACACTCGCACCACGATTTTTCACAATGATGAGGTTTGTGGTGCACCTCAACATGTAATTGCGAAATCATAAATAATCATGAAAAGTGGCACTTTTTTTTTACTTCTCGAATATATGCTTTCCGGTTCTCATTCTACCGATCTAAATCATCATAATACTCGCCATATTTATTGCCGTACTCACTTATAACCATGATTCCTTCATTTGATTTTTTCGTGATTCCTTTATTGCATTGTGGCGTAGGGGTGTGGTGGTCATCGTTCTCGACCTTTGTCCAGGAGGCCCGAGTTCGATCACAGAGCCGGTGATGTCTGGAGAGTGCTATGCTTCCTACTTGAAAAAGAGGAATTCCTACTTCGAAAGGAGTAGGACCCATTCTCACATGGGGAGTATCTTCATTGCATTTCAAACGAATCAACAAAAATTGGCATGCATTACTTGGGAAGTTATCTTGAGGCATCACAATACCCTGTTTTATAATCATAATCTTTCTGTTCTGCTACCGACTTTGTCTTCTGTACAATTGTTATACTGTTTTGAAAGTTCTTCGAGAGGTCGAGAATCGTGTTGAATATTCTTGAAAGTTTTTAAAAGACAAGGAGTATGTCGTTAAAGCTATCCATAAGAAGTCAAGACTCGCCACCACCTCTTCACTCAAACTTGCTTGTAGACGTAGCAAATAAATTTCATCAATAAACAAGGCCAACAAGAACATCATGATACCATGATTTTGAAAAAGAAATATTATTTTGAAAGTTATTCATTTAATGCTTAATCAATAATCTGAAAATTATATTTTGATGTAGTTATTATGCATCCGTGTATCGCGTGTAAAAAAACCTAAATATGTGATATAACGTGATTGTAAGTATATGCGGGGAAATATTGTTGAAAATAGATAAGATTTTCATATTTGAGTGGCATTGTCAAAATCTTAAATTCATAGGCTTAGTGGGAGGGGGTTAAAAGGGTTATAAAAAGCAAAATTAACCATCCTTTGTTGTTGTTTTGTTTCATCACTAGGCTGGAGCATACATTGTTGAAATTTTCAACACACAGGCTGGTGGGCTGTCCCTTCTATTCTTAGCCTTCTTTGAATCTTTGGCCATTGGTTGGATTTATGGAGCTGATCGGTTACTGAATAATGTGGAAACCATGATCGGGTATAAGCCAAGCAGATGGTGGTTGTTATGCTGGAAATATTTTGCACCAATCATTATCTTAGGTATATTACGTTATGGTTTACTCGGAGACACATGTCATCATCTTTAGATTGTTGGTCAGCCAATGACCCTTCAAATCTCTTCGGTGTTTTTTTTCAGGCGGTGGATTTAAGACTTTGGTCCGATTTTGGTTCGCAAAACACTTGAAAAACGTTCAAATTTAAAACAGAGGTGGTGAAATAGTTTGTTAATAAAATAGAAAACAGGTAGTCGGGCTAGTATTGTCATTTATAATTAAAATTGTGCACAAGGTGACAAAAGCCTGAAATTTCGCACAGTAGGGGTCAAAAATGGATTTGAATCTCGGACTTATTAACACCTGTTAGTGTATTTTACAGACCAGAATGAGATAACAGGCTAAAAATAAAGATTTTTATCAAAAGTATATCACGTTACACACCCTTTAATGCCTTTAATGTGTTTATATGAAAATGAAGCCGTTGACGTCATTGATAGAAGTCAATATTTTCTTAGAACACTTAGCCCCTTAGTCTGGCGACATATATATTATTCACTCCCACTGAATATCGTCAGCTTTGAGTGCTTTTGGCACACATTTCTTCCCTAAGCCAATTAAGCAATTTGGGCTGACCTTCCAGGGCAGCTGGTTTATTTCCACTGAAAAGATGACATGATAGATATCATGCACGGTGAACAAGTGTAGACATATGATGTTTTTTATTTATGAAGGTCACACTATTATACTGTGTACTACGGTGGCTGATTAGTGCCATTTGTAAACTACTTATACTTAGAGGTTCTAAGTCAACTTAAAAGTGCCAAATCAACTTAGAAGTGCCAAATCAACTTAGTAGTGCCAAATCAACTTAGAAGGGCCAAGTCAACTTAGAAGGGCCAAGTCAACTTAGTACTAAGTTAACTTAAGTCGACTTAATTACAAAGTTTCAAAAAAGCGCGGGACTCGTTTTGACACGCATATAGTGAAATTTAAAAAAGCAAAATCGAAAATCGCATATCTTTCAAAGGTTATAGCTAGGACATCCATTAAAACTTTAATAAGTTTTCAGCTCTGCACCAGCTAACGAACAACATCATTTTCAGGTTATGACGATTCAATATTTTTTTTCTCCATAGTGACCTTCTTATACGGTATCAGCACCTGGGAGGGCATCAAATTCGGAAAGGATTACGAGTATCCCGGATGGGCAGAGGGTGTTGGATGGTTATTAGCCTTCAGTTCCATGATCACAATACCGATCGGAATGGTACACACTTTGTATCAGGCACACAAGACGTCAAGTTATTCCGTTTCGGGAAATAGCTCATCATTTAGAGAGGTAAGTATTTGGCTTCAGCCTTCTGACTTCTTTGATCCACTTAAAAGGCTTTTCTTTACGGACTTTCGTGAAACTCGTGTCTATTTTTGACATTAAATGCGCCACGTTGTTTTCCAATTCTTATGCGTTTTTTCTTTTTGTCGTCAAAAAATGGACAAAAACTCAAAACAGGTGGGAAGTACCGAGACCAGTAGTTCCAGCCTGATTTAAACATAATATAAAATACTAAATATATAAAATACTTTTATATTGTTCCTGACTGTACACTTTGGACAGGTGACCGTGCTAAAGTTGTCAGGTTAGGTAGGGCTCAAACCCACAATTTTCCGACACTGCGGACACTGCTCCCTTATTTCTAACAAATACTTTTGTTATATTTGCAGACCCTTCGAATTGCATTCAGTCCAAATGAACAAAGAATTCAAGAAATCGAAGCTGCTCGAATGGAAAAAGCAAATACCGGTTTACTGGCTAATGAGAAAGCTTAAAGTGCGAAACGTTCACTTTTTTAATCGTTAGAAAAGGTCAGTTAAATGGATAAAATATTGTTAGACGGAGAGTGTTTTGTTTGTTTTTGAATATCCTTATATGGAAACCAACGCTCTCCGTCAGTGATCCTTCTATATCCGTCCTCTCAAAATGTAGACGCACTGCTTTGGGGTGAATTATGCTTACTATGAAGTTTTATAACTTGTCAAAAATGGTTGTTTTTTTTTCATCAGAGACGCAGCAAGGCTATCCATTTATATCAACTTTATTCATTATTTTAGTTCATAATTATTTGGTCTCCACAAAGAAATTTGATAAATAATTCGAATTACAAATGTTACTCAAATTGGGATAAGGTAGAACCATTTGAAATCGGTTTTTCTTATATACTGTCTTTCCACGATTTCCGATTTATTTGCCAATGTCGGAAAATTTCTTTCGTTGAAGGGGTTCATAAAATATTATACTCTCGCAAAGGGGTTTTCCTTTATTGCCAATGTCGAATATATCCCACAAAAGGCGCACAGCTAGTTTTTATTGACTAATGGAATGCTACTCGCCCCGTCTCTCATACGAATTAAGGAATAACCGACACTGTTGAATCAATAAATTTTGTCAGTTGTCTATTTCTCCATCGTTCGGGTTCTATAATAAAAAGCTCACTCGAAGCTCACTAGTTATTTTTTTACACCATACTTTAGTATTTGTAATGGGTGTTAATTCAATACATTTTCACTTGATAAGATTTTTTATATATCATATATTTTAGTTAAAGCCACTTACTTGGAATGGTAAGTTTTGAAACCATATATATTTTTTACTGCGATTATTTTTGTTTATGATTTTCTGAAGATTTTTTTTATTTGCATAGAATATTTGTATATGTTACCTTTTTTAGATTTAATTACTTTATAGGGGAAATTTTTTTCATCTCATTAGTAGTAGTGTAGTGGATGGAGAAATGTTTTTTACGACATAGTGAACTACTACCTACTGAACTATATATTTCACATATCTTTCCTTAACTTTACAACCTAGTGGGCAGAAGAAACAATACACCCACTCCCTCTGGGGTTGCAAGGTAGATCATTTTGTATAATTTTGTAAAACATAACATAGATATAAGTATATTTTATAGCTATGACCTTTTGGTATAATAAATGTCGATTACGGAAAATTGTTGTACTGCTTAATGTTTTTCCAAGGTGAAAATGTGAAGAGCAGTATATTCCTGCTTAAACCACAGACTTGTGAATTTAAATGGACGTTCAACGTCTTTTGTTGAATTTTTGTTTCTTTGAACCATCCGTATTGGTATTAAG
>JAUJPO010084716.1:0-10251 GCA_032270745.1 Tiaropsis multicirrata | reverse complement strand
AGTTTTTTGAGGCAGATCCCGAAATACCGATAAAAAAATGGCCAATACCGTAATACCGTAAATATCGGAAGCCCCCCCCCCCCCTTTCAGAGGTTTGACCTTAAAAACAAAGAACTAAAAACAGCCATAGAAAAAGAATGGAAAGAGCTTTTGATTTCAAATTTTCAGGAAAGGTCTTGTATAGTAAAAGCTTCAGAATGATGAAGTTTCTATTTACAAACTGAAGAGGTCGAAAAAAAACCATTATCTCAGGAAAGGTGTATATTGAAGAGATTATTAGAAACTTAAACATGACATTTTTTTAAAGTTACCGCAGTTGCATTGTATGATAAAGTTCAGGAGATTTGATAATGTTAATGAGTTTTTCAAATATTTAGCCATTTGAAAATGAAAAAGGGGGTAACAGTTTGTATCCATTATTTACGAAACCACGCAATATTTTTCGGATGTGATTTTTTTCTGGTGAAATTTTTTAGGGTTAGCCTTAATATGAAATTTTGATTTTTTATTCAAATGTTTTAAATATACCAAATAAAAATAGCTTCTAAAAAATAGAATGACGCAGTACGATGTCTGGAATCATACGCCGTATAAATTTTTTAGACGTGTTTTATAGTTATTTTCTCTTTTGAAAAAAAAACTATATTTCAAGATGAGGTGAAAATTAAAGCGGGTTGCTTTTCTCAAAGGGATTTATCTGGCTGATGATGAAAGTCTATTTAAAAAGAGTTTCTGAAAGTAAGCCTTTAGAATCTCAAAATTTCTCACCAAATGTAAAAAATTCGTAAAATTATAATGAAAATTTAAACATCAAAAGGATTCAGGTTTCATAGGGATAGGGGAATAAAAAAGTAGAATTTACCTTTGGTATCCAAGCAACGGTGCACGATGGGATAGCACTGACACTTGGTGAATTACGTTCATTTTCCGACAATGCATTGCCATCAAATGTGCATCCTTCTAGTTGTAAGCCACCAAGCTATAAAATTCAAAGTTATAGCTTACTTCACAGAAACGCATTTACTTTATTCGGATAAACTTTCGCGAAACTTTCAGGAAGATGGGAACTAGCTAGTCTACAAAATAGACAGCTCCAGGCTTTTATGCCTTTCTCTTGGTCTATAGGCTTTCATATGATTGGCAATAATGATCTCCTGAGATTTGTAAACAATCTTCTATAGGATGTACGTAATAATTTCCTTGATTGACAGATAACAAAATAAATTTCTCAATAAACATTTTAATCTTCTAAAGCCGATTGGTCGACGCAGTTTATTGTTTTATTGTTTTTCAAAAGAAGATCGTAATGCGCATGTGCAGCAGTTCTCGCTGTTTTATATTCATTTTCAGAGCAAAGCGCATAGTCCGAAGATAAGGAGTTTACGCTCTGAACGAAGGAAATTATGACGTAGCCTAGATTAACTAGCTTGAGTTAAAGAGAGGTTTGAGTGAGGGAATCATTAATAGATGGATTTCATTATCAGTTTACGTTCTTGTTTTAAAGTTTGCCGTGTTTATTTTAGCATTAGTTAGGTAATTTAAAGTCAAATCCTAGTTGGGAAATCCTTTGCCTTCTGAAACATACTTGGTCACAAATGCTGGGTGAAAAATATAATTTAGGATCATTTTTAAAAGTTTTATATGAAGTGTGAACAAAGCCCAAAAACAATGTTCACAAACTACGAAAACAAAATCCCGTTTATCTGAGTTTCTTAAGGTCGGTCTCCACCCATCGCCGGTCAGCGGTCGACTTTTTGTGTTTGAAATTTCTAAGCCAATGGTGGTCTAGTATTACGTCATTTTTGTTTTCAAAAGTCGAGTGCTGCCCGGGGGGACCGGCCTTTAAGCTAAAGGACAAGAAGAAGAACCCAAGTAAATTACCTTGACAGAATGACGTGCCCCGTTGATACCACCTGACCTCCACGACGAAACTAACTTCAAATTGTCCATGGGTGTTTTTGTCAATCTAGAGTAGCAAAAATTAATAAGTTCACTGACACTAGCCTTATTCAGAAGTAAAAATACTTTTTAGTAATGGCTTTTTTCTAGTAAATTGCACTTAAAAAAAATTACCACTTACAGTGCAGTGCCGAAAAAATGTATTTTTCGACCATTTTTCCAGTCTGAGCAAAGAATTTTTAAATTTATCAAATTTCCTACCCCCTTACAGTGCACATGGCTTTTGTCAGAGCCTTGAAAAACATATCCTTACTGGGCACACAGACCGTAGGCAGAACTATCCTTACGGTAAAAGAAATTGTGCCAATATTAGTAGCAATATTTGTAAAACCTATTGCCTGAAAAACTGAGAGTGCTCAACAACAACGTGAAATCTTAATCATACCTTGCTGTTTGTTGTCTATAGGCGTTCAAGAAAGTGTCAGGATGAAACAACTCTGATAAATCCAAAGTACTGGACAATAAGGAACCACCTTGCACTTTCTCCAACCACACAGACAAAGCATTGGTCTTTTTCATGATCGCTTTGAGCCATAGGACGGGATCTTCTGGACCTTCCCATAACTTGGACCAGGAGCCTGGTGTCTCGTGGTGCATCAATGCTCCAGCAACCTCTTGAACTGATTTGGTCACCAATTGTGTCCCTGGAAGAGGAAATGACCGAAAACTATAAACTTCGATATTTTTATGTTTAAAAAATGTAAGTTTACTGTGTCCCTGAACAAAAGAAAACAAAAAATGACCGAAAACTATAAACTTTGACTTTGAATTTTTTGTGCAAAAAAGTATTTTTATGCTTAAAATTTAAGTTTACACCAGTATTGTAACGTGACAAAAATATAAAAAAAACTGAATTGAAAGCGTTTGATTTCGCACGTACGTAACAAAATGGCTCATAGAAGATTCCTTAATAATGTCTCAAAATTATAGCTTTCTTAAAAATCTTTTAAAAGTTCCTTAGAAATTCATGGGGAAATAAATGAATATTAACCTTTGATGACTTTAGCCAGAGAAGCGAGCGAAGCGTGTACTTGTTGTGCAAGTTGTAACGCGTTGTAATGTTCAAGTAGTATAAAAGATTCGACGGGCTGCGTCCTTTCGTCGTCCTTTGGTGCTGAAACCTTTTGGTTGATGATCTTTGAACCCTGAAAGAGTAATGAACAGAAAGTGTAGAATAATATTTAGGGTAATTGTCGAAGATTCCAATCTTAGTATAAAAAGCTACACAGCAGAGGTGTCATCAAGTTCTCTTTCGTCAATCTTGCCTTGTTCACCCAAATCCGTCCAAGACTTCAAGTGGCGCAATTCAGTTTACTAAAATTTACACCAAGTACTACGATGAGTTGACATTGGGCGAGGTGAAAACATATCATTGACCTCGCGTCAGCACCACATACCAGGAGTACCCTCTATGTTTAGTTCATAGATAGCAGCTGGCCATGGACCCCCTGAAAACAATCAAACGATTGTCTAAAAGTCTTAGCTTACTGGGCTATTCGAGTAAGAGTAATCAATTCTGTCCGGGTCACCCGCAGGCATTTACTTGGTGCAAGCCCAAAACTAGCTTTGACACAACCCAATAGGAATGAAATGATGGTATAATACTCAAACGTCAAACCAATACCATATAAGACATCTCAAAAGCCTTTCAGTAGCACCAGACAAATTTAATATAAAATAAGACTGGCAACAAACGGACTTACTTGGTTGAGCTTCTTCCACAGGTTGAGGATGGGTGCAAGTTCGCTTCCCCACTTGTCTTTGTCAAATTTGTTGGCACCTACTGATGATCTCATCATTACTTTCAACTGAGAGATAACCTGGTCAGAAAAAAATAGGAAGAACTTTAAAATGCTTTTAGTGAAAAAATACCCCGAATTGCTACAAAATTTGGCGATTTTTCGATACCTTAATTCCCTTAAATTTCGCGCACCTTTTATTTTCAGGCCTCTAATTTTCGCGCCTCTAATTTTCGCGCTTTTAATTTTCACGCACCCCTTAAAACTTAATTTCGCGCACCCTTGATTGTTATCGAAGTAGTATATTTTTCCAAAACTTGAAAATTAAAGTACAAATTTATTATTAAATTCAGCAAAGATAATACTTTTAGTGTTTGAAATGCAGTTTGACTATACAAAACGAAGGGAGAAAACAAAAAAAAATTAATGAATATCTCTTGACGCTGCCAAAGCTACTGTGAAGGCTTAAAATAGCCAAAAATATATTTGTCACTGATTTGCGCACCCTTTAAGATTTTCGCGCGTCCAAGTGCGCGAAAATTAGGAGAATTAAGGTAATAGAAAAACTAATGACAATGAGATAGTGGTTTGACAGCAATATTGTTTAGGATAGATATATCTTAACACGGTTATTTAATTCTATTTTAGGAAATTATCAAAACTTTACTCCATTGATAGATGTGTCATTTTGAGTCTCGTGGGACATATTACATATTCACCTTGGTAATTTTATGAAAACGAGGCAGTTGCTGCTCGTGACGTAATTTATGAAAATGTCTATTCCGTCATAAAAAAAATTATTATTTTACGTCGCAATCGTCTTCATTTTAAAAGTTTTGCATTATAATATAATTGCGTTGATACCTGAGAACTAATGTTTCTTTGAGCAGCACGTTCAATGTTTGTAGGTAAGCCAAAGTAAGCAGGTTGATCTTCTTCAGGTAAGCTAGCAATAACGTCCTGGAAATCCTTGTAGTTTGACGATGATGGAAGTTGAATCGTTTTGGGGAACAAATTACCTTTGCCTCGCCCATTCTGAAAAATTAAGTTTTATTTTTATTTTTCCATTTTCCATTTTTGTTTTAAGGCTTATCTACCTTCCCCCTTGTAAAAAATATTTATTTTTTCCATTCCGACAAAAACGTGAGTGGATGTAAAAGTTTCGTAAACCGAGACACCCAATTAGAACCATGGCTTAGATTAATTTTGTTAGGTGAGGAGACGCGTGTAATTATCAATAAAATTATCTGTTATGTGAAAAGAAGTGAATAAGATTATTTGTAGGTATTAGTAGCTGTCTATTTGTTGGTATAATTGTCTATCTTTGAATATTAAATATCACGAGACAAAATCTTCAACCTGATGGTAAAGCCTAGTGGTTAAGATGTCAACACCACGTGCCAAGGGTTCCCAGTTCGACACCCGCTCACCTCATGTTCAGTTTAGTTCATAGAAAATCGAGCTGGGTGGCTGTGTATACCCTGTCCCATGGCGTTCTATATGATTTAGAACGTCATGCCCTATCCAAAATAATCGAAAGACCATCGAAATGTGCTAGATTGCCGAACTATCCCCGTAAAATAACGACTCTATTTTTTTATCTAGATCTACAAGAAGAAATCACGGCCAAACACCGAACTGCGGTTGTTGTAAGAGCAAATGTAATTGGACAATCAGACTTACACTGAGTGATTCAGAGAAATATTTCTGTAAATAGGACGTCAAGACACGAACATCAAATACGTTATCAACACGACCACCATAGATGGCATTCTCAAATAAACCATGCACAAAATCCCATTTTATATTGCCTGAACCTAACGATGAAAACGATAAGTAATTAAGTAATTAAATGTGATTGAATTACATTCCAAATGGCAAGCTGTTAATCAACGAGGGTTGATTTAAGTTCGTTTCCAGCTATTAATGTAAGTTGATCAGGAAGGCATTGTGTCAGTAGCGGCCGTACATCGGAGAATTCTATCCATCTTTCACTAGTGCTAGATTACTGAGTGGATTTAGACTGAGGTGGAGCGCCACACCTTCCGTCAGCTCCCACCTGCCGTCAGTACTTACCACACAGTTCAGTTTACCTGATCTGTACTACTCATTCGTTGAGTGGACGATGACCGGGAACGAATCTACCACCTTTCAATTGTGATGCGAGCGCTCTACCGACTGAGCTAACCGGCAACGTTATTAATTAAGAAACTTCAAAATTAAACACATTAAAATTTAAAGCCAGTTTTCTAGGTTACACCTTACACAGCCTTGGTTTTAAAGGCAAAACCAACTTACCAGCCATTTTGTATAAGCGATCAATGATGTCAGCTCCAGCACGTAAATCAGCCATTGAGAATTCGTACGATTTCGTCCAACCCTATGAAAAACAAAGGTGTAAAGTATAATTTCTAAAGTTCGATTATGGACTAAACGAAAACTTGTTATTAAGGTAAGTAAAAATGAACAGATTAAAACAGAAAACATTAAAGAAATGCAAGTGAAATGTCAAGTACTCATTCGTGCCTAATTCTAGGGCAAAGGGGGTGTTAAAGTGCAATTTTTAGGGTTTCGCCCCCTGATTCAATTTGTTTATGATCTTCTGATTTTACGATAGCGAACTTTGGCACGCATCTTCCTTCTTCATTACGTAAACTGTTCTACGTAAAAATCCTAAAAAGCCGGATAAGTAAGACCACTAGTTTAATTGTATAAAGTTTAAAATCAATGGCAAACACCCGGTTTTTGGGGATGTTTCCGTATAAAATTTTACGTAATGGACACCATGAACTAGACACAAAAGAGTAAAATTTTAAATTGAGCAGTAAAATGAAAAAGTAAAAAAAAAAATAATAATTTGATAATCAAACCTGAGGGACGAAATTCCTTCGTTCTTCAACTAACGCATGCAACCAAGCCAGTGCGAAAAGAGTCTGGGCTCGACTCGACCCATTCCCTTCCTGCACAAACTTGGCAGACCAACTGTCATAAGATCGTTGCATGTTTTTCTTGATTCCCGGTGGAGCTTCTAGAGTGACTTTCAAACTGGATTGTAACAAAATGGTGGGAAATTTGGGATGCGTTTCAGCTGTAAGCCATAGCCTGAAACCCTCATGTGGTTGCAAGCCGTTTAGGACCTGAAAAACAACAATAGAACAATTCTTGTTAGACAACTCAAGAAAGAATCTTCATCATCTTTCAAATAATTTCAATATGATGGTAATTTATGCTCTAAAACAAAGACTTTCGAATACAAAATGTCAGGTGCAACTTTGTATTTTACATCAACTCAAACAAAAAATTTTCATTGATTTCTGAAGTGTATGGATTTTTCTGGGAAAAGCCAATTTAGTTGATTTTCATTTTTGTTGGTTTTCTTATTTCTTACCTTTTCAAGTTTAGGAAGCCAAGCAGTGACCAAATGCAAGTTCTTCAAACACAACCAATCACCATTCTTTGAGCAATCTGATAAAAGTTTCATTGCAATCTCTGATTGACCTTGACCCATCGCAACCTAGCACAACAACACAAATCAAATTTAAAGAAAATTATCAAAAAAGAGTACTAGAGTTGAGCCGACACTTAGAGAGACTATTTTAACTAGATTTCGGAAGGTTGAAAAAACCAACCCTTAAGGTTCTCACATATCCATCAACCATTTTTCCCTCCCGGGCTTGAGTATGAGTCTTACTAGCTTGATTTCAGGGGATAGGATAGATAGAGTAGAAATTTTATGTGGATAGCCTGGTAATGTAGGACTTATAGGTAGTCTTTCAAAGGTCTTCACGGTAGACGCTTTAAACCACTAGGCTAGCGATCCTTTTGAATACCAAAAATTACCTGGTGATAACGATCAGCACCAACAGTTTGATTGGCCAATTCTTGCAATTCCTAACAGAATAACAAAACAAATAACAGATAAAACGAAGTAAAAGTTCTAAACAGTCTTTATAGTCAATTCCGTTTTGAAAGAGAAAATGTCCTTTTGTATAGTGCAGATGAATAATTTAATAAAATGAGGTAATACTAGACCATCATTGGTTTAGAAATATATAAAGCCATCTGATGGGTTATAAATGACGTCACAAGTCACTTAGAAAAAGTTAAATGACACAGAATTTAAGACTGTCTGTGAATTGACAGGAGTTTTTCAGTAGCGTAGTAGTCAGGGATGACGCAAAATATGCATCTGTTTAAAATGCATGAATTATCTATTCACATTATCAATAGTTAATGACCATGTCGTAAAAATCTACACTCCAACACAAAGTTTGCATCGTCCCCTGACTTCGCTACTGTTTTTTTTCTCTCTCACTTATATTATAACAAATTTCTTGTAAGTTAGATATACCCGCTCACCTGAGATGGATCAGAACCAGGAGACACAATGATAAGAATGGGTTCTTTACTCGATGTTTCTTTCATCATTCTCTTCAAATTGACCGAAGATGTCGCCAAAGCTTTCAGTTCTATGATAAGGAAACAATTCAAAACTTGAGCATAAATTAGCAATAGCTTTTGAGCTAATTTTGATCGTGGACGAGGTGGAGTGAAGTGAAAGTTTAACCCACTGTGAATTTTTTTCATTAATAAAAAGTTCATTTTAAATAACTTCATTTTCATAATTTAAAAATGCTACACTCGAGATTATTATTTCTCAACAAAATTGAAAAATTGAAAGGCGTAAATAAACCGTAAAATATGATTATGAAAGTTTACAAGACTTTTAGATTTATACCTAACGATTTTGCGGCAAATTGGTTCATTGCACTTTGCAAACGATCGGGCCGCAGCATCTGTACAACCAGCAGCTAAAACGAGAAACAATACTAATGATTTATTACGTTATCGGACAAAACAATGTCGGACCAATTTTTCGTCGGACATAATTTTCGTCACCCACAAATATTTTCGTCACTTTTGTCCAAAAAACGCAAATTTTAGCCTAAAAAACTTTTTATTTTGGATTAATTTTGGTTGGACTAAATTATTCGTCGGACAAAATTTTCGTCACCTCCAAAAAATGTCGTCACTTTTGTCCGACATTTTTTTGTCCGATGAGGTATAAGATCAAAGAAGGTTTTTTGTGAGACACCTGGTAGAAAGAATCAGTAGCAGAAAAAGATGTTGCTTTATAGGTTTTTCTTTATTCATATTTCACTTTTCATTTTTTCATTCTAGACGGACATCAAACTAACCACCATGGCTGATCATGTGACATGTGACGTCATCACTGTGGCAAACACGGGGGTTTGATTACTTTTGGGATTTGAAATATTATTTGAATTTTTGAATCCGTGTTTTTTCTACTTTTATACAATTTGTACAATATCACACCTATATACTATATTTTATACTCTATCTTATACATTTAACCTTATACTTTCACATATATTACATATTATTATCATCACATGATCTTTCGCGGAATTTTTTATTTTTGCGACTCAAAATCGCAAAGTTCGTGATTCATGGGATTTCGCAATATTTTTATGGGCTTATTTAGCCTTTTAGGGTCAAAAAGGTAAAATTAACAGGAATAATTATTTGGTGATTTGCTTTTCAATACTTCACAGAATTTATTTTTACGATTTTACACCCCAAAAGTACTAGATTAAATTCCGCCAAAATATCTCTCCCGCGAATATTTCTTTCCTTTAAAAAGATAACATTTAACCTTTCTTATTATAGAAACTGAAAAAAATACAATTATAAAAAGCATAAAATTAACAATAAGTATTAACAACGATGACTTAAAATAATTTTTACAACCTATTTGCATTCGGACGCAATTGAAGAAGTGTAAACAAAATGTCGGACACATGGGATCAGTTGCAAGCTCATAAAAGAAAACGAGAAGATCTGAAAGAAAGGTTTGTTTAAGTATTTTAATTTTTCTTGAGCGACCTCATCAAATTCTAAACTATTTACTAATCCGTGCGGTTTCCTATTGTCTTTTTCAAGGTTGGCAAAGCGACGCAGAGAACGCCAAAACATTCTTGATGCAGTCACAACAGACAGTGAAAAACCTTCCACAACAATAACAACAACAACACTTACTGCAACACCATCGTTATCAGAAGAAAAATCCATTAAAGATATTGTCAAAGATGAAAAACCACCTAAAAATGAAGGTACACGAAATGGGTTTGGTTTAGACTACGCGCACTATAAGAAGCACGTTTCGTTAGAGGATGAGAGCAGCCTAGATTGCCCTCTCCTTTTTTGCTCAATTTTTGATTCAACTTTTAGACTGATCATAAAATCGATTGAAAGTCGGTATACTTTTTATATAAGAACATCGAGCCTGATTTTTTGTGGGAAATGGTAGCATAATTCGAGCAAGGGAATTTTAATAATAAAAGCTTAGACCAAGGGAAGCATTTAAGGCATTATTCGAAGGTGGGGATGGAGGGGTAGGAAATTGAGAAAATGTGTAACAAAGTTAAGAACGACTTCTTCGTACGTAAGGTATAAAGAGGGTATGGAGCTGCCAAATTGAGCCCATTGAAGTTTTCCGTAGTAAAGTCTCTTAAACAAGTTTGGAGAACGA
>JAUJPO010084705.1:0-10251 GCA_032270745.1 Tiaropsis multicirrata | reverse complement strand
AAAACATAACTATTCTGATAAAGCTTCTAACTCTAAAATAAAAACTTCCAAAAAGAAACAATCCAAAGTCATCCAAAGTCATCCAAACCCTATACAAACAAAGTTCTTCTTCCAGAAGACATCCGTCCGCTTAAAAAATCCGCCATTTTGAGCTATAAATGCAAAGAGCGCGAGAACTACAACAACAACTTATAGGGCGCGGTTTTTGCAAAAACGAGACGGGACCGACAGACATACCCACAGACAGTTGCTCTTGAAAGGCCCGTTCGCTAGCGCTGGGCCAATAATAATCAAAAAACAATTCTTTCGGCTCCAGGAGGCCGCAAAACACCGAAACTTTTTTCTGGGACACCCGGTACATCAAGTTACTTACAACCTTTCAAAAAAGAACAGAAGGAACCCGGGAAGGAACAGAAAGAAAGAACAACAGACTCCCAGCTATGTTTATATAAAACCTCTAATTCCTTCTGGTTATGGTTCAGGAGATATTGGTGTTTAACCCTTAGACAACTCAGTGGTTTTGAAAATTTGCCACAAATACCGGTAAAATGGCCTTTTTAAAAACGTAGGCGTGGTAAAGGTTAACATCAAACGGCCTTCGTTTCTACAAAAGAAAAGACCAAAAGATTAAAAAAGTTTTGTCTTCATAAAATTATAAAAGAGATCGATCGGAATGACAGGTCTGTGTTTTTAATGTAGAACTTGAAAGGCACGAAACAGGAAGGTACATGTACAAACTTTGATGAAAATGGAGTCCCAGCCGGATCTTTGTTGAGCTCAGAAATACCGTCCCTAAAACCTTTGTGAAATAGTCTCACATCATTGAACAGGGGGTTTGGGATTTTTTGCGACCAACATCAACCGCCGGAATTGAAACTTAGAATACATAATATTTTTTGCATTTATTTTGACTCAGTCGAGTATGATAGAAGGTAAGAGCATTATTCTATATTTCCATTTCTTTCAATGTGCGCAGAAAATTTCTGGACAAGGTCTGTGGAACTTCTGAATGTGTCCAAACGCATGCATATAATAATTCCGCATTATCTGCAAACATCTAGACAATATAAATGTTTCGCAATATACGTGTGATTACGCCAACCTTTGATCATTTGTTTATTCTGGGACAATTTATTACCCCTTAAATATTTTGCAAACCTACGTATTGTGGTTTGGACCTACAATAATGTCTGTAGGCTGCGGTCAAAATTAATGACTCAAATATTGCTTCACTGTAGACCATTCTTAAAAAAAAAGCCTACGCTTTTTAAGTTTCGCCGCAACAAATCAGTACTGAAGAATTTTGAGGACCAGAATTCAATGCAAACTTTTACTTAGACTTAGACTTAGTGATCCTTGGAACTCATTCATTCAAGTAGCTTGAGGTAGCAATTTCTACTGTGAGTAAATGCCATTGGAAATTAGAAGTTCGCAAGAAAACTGTTATTCATTTGAGTATTTTTACGTAATTTAAAAGAGTTTTTATACTTGTCTTTGCAATTTCTTCTTCGATGCTAAATGCAATCTTGCAATCAAATATTTGATAATCTATTTATCAATTCAATATATGAATTTCAAAAATCTCTTGCTCCAGAAAGAGCAATGAAAATTACAATGTCATAAAATAAGAGCAGGACTTTCATTTTTTCAACCTCAAACGCTCTGCAATCAAGGGCAATTTGGTTTTAGAAATGCTCCTTACTTCAAGATTTATCGATGTAAATAAGGTCAGCTATTGCTACCATATGCCAACAGACCACTTTCAAAAGCATTCGATTGAGTGGGTTTAAGAGGGGAGTTATACTGCTATTCTATAAGAAAAAAGTTTACAACCTTATGTCCAGCATTGTGGGGCCCACTGGTGGAATACCTCAAAATCAAAGTCATATAAAAAGAATCTTACCATAATCAAATGTTGGAGATATCATAGGAACCTGTTGGTAATTCTCCATCCACCATCCTTGGTAATCTTGGTGACGCATATTCTCTTGAGTCAATGCGCTATTATTATTGTTG
Source organism: Tiaropsis multicirrata (assembly GCA_032270745.1). Classification (NCBI taxonomy): domain Eukaryota; kingdom Metazoa; phylum Cnidaria; class Hydrozoa; order Leptothecata; family Tiaropsidae; genus Tiaropsis; species Tiaropsis multicirrata. The sequence goes on along the minus strand of JAUJPO010084705.1, from coordinate 8,235 downwards.
TTGTTGTTGTTAAAATCGTTTTGTGACGGTGCATTCCAACACATATTTACTGGCAATCTTTGCTCACCGCTATAATTCCACATAGCAAAATTACAATGAACTGAAAAGGTCGTCGCGAAATTGCATTACCCAATATAAAGCCTGCCAAATAAGTGCGTCAGAAAATTACGTAGGTAGTTATCAGCGGAAAGACCATTAGTCACGCTTTCAACACATTATTAAAAATCAACGATCGGTCAACACAATATCAAAACCTGTCCATTTTGTCTATTAGTCGGAAGGACTGATAACTCTTCAGTTATGATTGAGCCATAATTAATGTGTAAAAAATAAATGCGTATCTTTATTTTATGTGCTTTGAGATAAAGGCAACATTACTTTTAATAGTGGTTTAATTAATATCCGGTTGGCTGTGACCACAGAACTGTTGAGAAAATGACTCCTCCAAAAGAAATAATGTTTAATAATTCTTGGGCTATCTTTGTTTGTCTTCATGAAATTGATTGATTGATAGAGCATGCCTCAACCGTCCTATTAGTGGCTTTCGTTTGCGGCGGAGATTGCTTAATTTTTAAGCGACGTCATTTTTTGTGTGCACATTGGATGTCACTTCTATTCTTAGAAACTTCCTGGACTCACTTTTTGATTGTTTTTGATTTTCATTGTGCCTTGAAACCATGACTCACAGCTTCACTTGTGTACTTTAAAGGCGCTTTCAAGGTTCCGTGGTACATTTTGGTTATCAACCTTGATATCTGTACGGGAGACCAATTATTCAATTCTAACTTGCAGCGGCTCACTTGGCAAGGGTCAACCCATTCTATGTAAGGAGAGTTTTGGGTATTCTGCTGAGGATGTCAAGATATGTTTTTGCTTTGTTGGTATGAATGAATTTTGGGAATTATTTTGAGGATAATAAATAGTTTATTTTACTGTTAATTGCTTCACTTAGCCGAAAAAGGTCATCATGATTTCAGTTTTTCTGCGCGCGTGATTTCAATATTTTCCATGAAATTATATTTTCTCTTGCATGTCAAAAGTTTTCAAAAGCTACACAAGAGATTTCAAATATGCTACGTGGTTTAATGTTGGCTGCGTGATTCCAATGTCTTGCTGCCGAGTTTCAATATTTGCTGCACTGTAAGTAACAGTGACCGGTGGAAAGTTTTGTGGGGATGAAAGCTAAGGAAGTAGGGATAGCAAAATCTATTGTTCTATATTTGAAAAGTCAGTGACATTAACCGGTAAAGATTCAGTGAAAATACCATAATCTCATTTTTGAACAGAAAAGGATTTTTCCAGTGAGCACGAAAATCTATGCGTTATGACCGGACCAATTCTTTTTTTTTCAACATTAGATCGGCTTCCATAAAATAAATAATGGTTCTTCCGCCTATAAAATAAAGGTTAAAAAATCCAGACGTTTACGGCTGCAAATTACGGTACGTGAGAAGATTAATCTATTTTTTGTACAGATCCCTTAACTGTAAATTTTTATTAGCTTGATAAAACTTTCTTTGTGAGCTTTAATTCTTCGAATTAAGTACGTAGATATAGCTTCTTTTTCCTGTAAATGGCGAAACAACTCGAACTTTATTCCAGTATAGCGCAAAAAGTGAGATACACCAGCATTGAGTCGCTGCATTTTCCCCAAACATATGAATATTACCTTGATGGAATGAATCAAAAAACAGCTCTCTCTATTTGATAGAAAGTCATTAATGGATATACTTAATATTTAAGAATATTTGTGCTGACGATTTTGCATTTCACTGGCATTATTTTATTGCTTTTCATAAGCAGTTTTTCTTACACAGATGTTGCTTGTCATAAGCAAATTATTCGTCATATACTAATTGGTAAATACTACTATTTATACTGACTTATAGACTGATAAAGTAACTAATAATTTTTCAAACGACTCACTCATTCAGTCAAACATTTTCCTTACCTACAACCAGTGTTTCTAAAAGTACAACCAGAACCAGAATCAGGGGACAACGTTCTTTCTCTTGCAATAAGTTTTTTACCGTAAAAACTGGTTACGATTTTCACTGCATACGCATACCAATCCGGAGAAATTATCGGAATAACTGGAATTTCGGATTTTGGGACTTTGGAATGGTCGCAAAATGAAGCCGAATTTAAGAAACTACTTACCGTAGTAAAAAAATGAATATGACGTACAGTATATTATTGTACAATCTTGATCAAAAGGTTGTTGATGAAAAAAAACGTAACCTATTGCTACCATATGGCAACAGAACACTTTCAAAGGCATCGTGGGGTAAAAAGAGCATAGTTATACTGTGTTTTTGGCGATTTTCTTATATTTTAAAATAGTCTAAAATCTTATGTTCGAGGTTGTACCATACATGGTTTTACATTGCTAATTATTTTTGTGCTAGGTCTCCAATTAATATTTCACAAACGTTACACAAGTACATGAAGTGCGATTTCACATTTACACCTCCGTGCTCCTCGTCAGCGCAGCAAACATATTTTACTTTGTTAATCCATCTATGCTCTCTAAGCTATTTTGGCTGACCTTCCAGCCTCGGTTGATTTATTTATAGATTAAAATGACAGACAAATCAGAATTATGACGGAGGGTAGATTAAAACATCAGATTGGCCGCTATAAAATAGGACTAGAATAGAGACTAGATTGGGAAAGCCATGAGATGACATAACTAAGAGATTAGGCGTGAAATTGAAAAACACAACGGTCTAAAGATTCGAGAATGCTGAAATTAAGAGCTAAGAAACTTAGTCAAAAGTTGATCTTAATAAAATATTTTCACTTCCTTGGAGAAAGCTGTATAATCGATCGTTTTTTAGTTTTATCTGGTAGATTGTCAAATACTTTAGCTTGTTCTTGAAACGTTTTAATTTCACCAGGAGCAACAAATGTTTCGTTTGTTGAAGATCGAACGTTTCTTCTGGGGGGATGAAATTCGACTTTCAGCTATGCCGGATGTTTGGAGTAAAATTTAGATTTGTGAACTAATTTGACTGTATTCCATTCAAAGAATTCTTTAATCGGGAGCCATCAATAACGCCCTTAACCGTAGCATATCGTGACAAAACATATCCATCAGTAATATTTTGTACCTTTTTGCAGACGATGCGCAAGATACTTTGGTATTTGAGCAAACACTGTACTTCCGTACATTTTCCGCTGATTTTTCCATTGGATAGATGGTTCCACAGTCTTTGATAAAGACGTGTCTTGCATCATGCACCTTGCATTTTGCATGTCTGTGTTTTAAGTTCACAAAAAAGGTGAGGTTCGAAATCTATAACGATGGTTTTCTTTTCGCAATTGCCTCAGACATTGGAGTGTGGAGATTTTGTTGAGGATGTTTATTTTCTTTTGTTTTTCTTTTCCGATGAATTTACTGATCGTTAACAAAGAAGTCAAGATAGTGCAAATTGTTCTAGTGATATCAAGAGCAACTTCAGCGCTACACACTGTTTTTTTAACTAGCCCTGTCGTTGGCTGAATTTAAATCATTAAAAAAGCATTACGTGATATTAAAGCAATGAAGTCAAACAGCAAGTATTTCTTTGCATTCCAAAATGTTGAAAATGTCACCAAAAATACTTCTTGCAGAGATCCTACTAATCATTCTAGTAGCTATATATTATTGGTTGTGGCGAGAAAGGGAATTTCCATTTTGACGGTGTTTTTCTATTACATCAAGGGCTCTGACCATAGTGAAAAATAAGTTTTGGAATTTGAAGATAAAACCTTGTGTTTTCACTTTTTTGATAGTTTTAGGAACAGACTGCTTTTCAAAAAAAAAATTTTTTTAATTATATCATGAGTAAATAAGAAATCAATGAAGCATGGACCATAAAAAGACATGATAAAGACGTTAATCATGTACTTTTTACAAAAATGCCTAATCTCGATGGCGAAAAGAGCTTTTTCGTCGGATCTTTTCTAAAGTACTCACAAATAGTTGTGTTATTTAGACCTTTGCGGAAAATTTTCTCATTAAATGCACGAAAAGTTATGACTGAAAATTATGAGTGAAAAACTGATAAAAAACCACTATTTTTTAAAGATTTTGAGACAAAGAAGATGTTACAAAAGTTTGCTGCAAATCTATTTTCAGTTCCAAACTAGACACGTCATCTGAACCAAAAAAAATTTCAAAATGTTCATTTTTCACCGAGAAATACTCTTCTTCGCAAAAGTCTTCAATTTCTTCTTCATCAATTTCTTTTGCTGCGATTTTTATATTTTTAGATAAAGAAATGATTGGCCTAACAGAAAATGTATAACACGCAATACACTTTAAAAGCCTATATAACGTATAACGTACAAAGTACAAAAATAATGCACAACAAATTGCAAAAATTCGCTATGGTCAGAGCACTTAATTGGGTAAAAGTCTGACCAACTCCATAAGACAAAAGACTTTACGAGGGAACATCAATTAGATCTAGGAAGGATCGATTAAGTTGTATAAAAGAAATCGTGAAATTCATTTTGACTCTTTCTTTTGGCCTAGAACTTGCATTTTGATGAAATACAAAGCACTCAGTTAATAAGTTTCTTTCATCGTAAATAATAGATGCCAATCAACGCCAGGTCTAGATCCTTTATCAAATAACATCCAAATGGAAAGGGCGATAAAGTTTGCCAGTGGGTTTGCTCGAGGATATCATGGATGATATTTCTGTTGCTTGGTACTGTTTATTATGATAGATTGGTATACTGATCATACTGCTTTTCTTAGCTCAGGTTAAAATTTTATTTTGTCGTCTTAAGTCTGAAATTTCAATGAAAACGTCCTTCTCCATCTTCACTGTTCATCCTCAAGGAAATGTATTGGTCCTTACGAGATCTTAGCTAAGTCAACATAAAGATGCTTAGTCAGCATTGCTGCTCGCTGTTATAATAAAAAATGAATCATAGAACTAAATATGTCTGGTGATGTACCACCGCCGATTCTATTGCTTTTATTGGTTTACCTTTCTCATTTTGATTGCTTGATAATTTTCTTCTTTTGGAAATTTTATAATTGGACGGATATTGAGGTGAGATCATTAAAAGAAAAACCGCACCGTTAGAAAGCACTTAGCTGATTCTTCCATCTTTTAAACGTGACTTTACTTACATATTCTTTCGTACTTTCGTCATTATAAAAAGTTTTAATTAGTCTGTTTTCATCGAATGGTATTTATTTTTGTTACTTGGTTTCCGAAATTATTTATTTTTGGTGCTTGGTTTCTTAAATTAGTTTTAATGGTGATAATTTAATGGTAATCTAAGGTGATTAATCATATTTCCAAATTTGCTATTAACCCTTTAGCCCTAATGAGACGTGCATTTGCCTCCTCAAAAGGTAGTTTTACCGTAACACTGGATATAGTTCAAGACCACCTTATTTTAAGGCATAAATCGAAGGTTTTTTGGAAAGAGTATGAAAAAAAGCCTTCTAACCAACGACCTAAAAAATAGATAGACCACGGGGTAGACCAGTATCCTATTGAAACCATCCGCGTATCAATGATAAAAGAATATATGATTTTTTGCATCATTAAAGTCTCATTCCGCGCGCAAAAACATTGTTTTGAGATTAGACCATAGTGATTTAATTTAGTGTTAATTTGAACGTTATATAGGCCGTTAAAGTATATCGTGTTATACATTTTCTGTTAGGCCAATAATTTCTACATCTAAAACTATAAAAAATCGCAACGAAAAAAATTGATGAAGAAGGAATTGAAGACTTTTGCGAAGAATCTGAGTATTTCAACTTTGAGGACCTTATTCTCGCTGAAAAATGAACATTGAATTTCTTTTTTGGTTCAGATGACGTGTCTACTTTGGAACTATATTGAAAATATATTTGCGGAAAACTTTTGTAACAGCTTCTTTGTCTCAAAATCTTGAAACGAATAGTGTTTTTTCATCAGTTTTTCACTCATAAATTTCAGTCATAACTTTTCAAGCCTTGGCTGAGAAAGATTTTCCGCAAAAGTCTAAATAACACAACTATTTGTGAGTATTTTAGAAAAGATCCGACGGAAAAAGCTCTTTTTGCCATCGAGATTAAGCATTTTTGTAAAAAGTACATGATTAACGTCTCTATCACGTCTTTTTAAGGTCCATGCTTCATTGGTTTCTTAAATACAGTACTCATGATATTAGAATTAACTAAAATAGATTTTACAAATGCAGGCTGTTCCTAAAAATGTCAAGAAGGTGAAAACCAAAGGTTTTATTTTCAAATTCCAAAACAGATTTTTCACTATGGCCAGAGCTCTTAATATTGATAACATGACCTAAATTTTGGGGAAATGTGCTTTGTTTCAAGTCTAACTTTTAGACTTAAAAATTAGCAAAAGTTTTTAAATTTTGATATTTGTATTTGGATAGCGATTATCTTTTCTAACTTAAAGGAGACGTAAGGTTTAGAAGGTCGTTTTGATGATTCTTTCACATAAGATAGCTACAAGTAAAACTGTTTTGAAAAAGAACGAAACAAAGGTTTCAGTCAGACTAGACAGTTCCTTATTTCTCCAAAATTGGAAATAATCCCATAAAATCATGAAAAATCAAAAAGATCTGGTACCACAATTCCGAAGCAGGAATAGACGGCTTTGAGGTTCAGTCTTTGTAAAGTCGGATAAAGTTTCGATTTCAGAGATCCACTTCTTCACCAGTCCTTGTTGGTATGATTGAAGCCCTTCTTGGTTTCCGATGAAGCCTCCGAGATATCTTCTGCCAGATGAGGTAATTTTGATGTTTGTGCCGGCAAATATTGTTTTGGCTTCCTCCAATTTCTTTTCCTTTACGACCAACCATGATTTCGATGCTTTTGGAAAGTATCCAAATAGCGGACCAGCTTGTTCGATTCTCGCCCACCATTTTCGAAGATTGGCTAGAAAACCTCCACCACACAGGTCGTCTGCAAATGCTGCTTGCTTAGTGTCGCTGTCGTCCACAAATGCTGCTTGCTTAGTGTCGCTGTCGTCCACAATGAGAGGAAGAATTGGAACAACTCCTATAGCATACGATGGCATGACCAAATGGATCTCCTTGGGTTGTTCCTTCTGAAGATGGAATTTCTTGATTGCTTTCTGATATGAATAGTCTTGATGGTGACTGGTAGCAATTGTTTACGTAGTTGCTCATCGATGGACATATGTACTGGATGTTGTAGAGAAGTACTTTGCGATTAAGGGAGTTGAAGGCGTTTTCATCATCTACAAGCAGCAATGCATCAGTTCCTTCTTCATCAAAGATCTCCCTCAAGCTATGAATTGCCGCCTCACTGCCAGCCGGTAGCCCTGCACACAATTGAAGAGAACCAGCACTGCTCAGGATATAATTGACGTCAGAACATAGCAAGTTCTTCTTTTCGTCGTTTTTAAAAACAAGACTCGACAACGTCAGCAGTGCATTAAAATCTTTAATGGAAAAATTTAGTAAATTCGAGTCTTTGTTTTACATTTTTAGTGTAATTGTACTCTTCGGAGAATACAATGACAGATTAATTGTACTCTTCATCCTTCTCGACCAATCAGATTTGAGTAATAATGTACGATCGACGATTAACCATATTAATCGAACTTTTGTTGTTAGATTAAGTTTCATTAGTTCTATTATCAAACTGTTCGATTAAGACAGTCTGTGGCTTAATATTTTGTTTGATACCGTCAGCCGTTACAACATCATATACCAGTTGGTTTACTACTTTCACACCAATGGAAGACAGACTTGTCTGGTCTCCATTTAACTTACTGAATTGTTTTGGGATCAATCAAAAGTTTATCAATAAAATAGTGAATGTATGTTAAATGAAGACCAGATAAGTCTTCATTCATGGGTGTGAAAGTTGTAAACCAACTGGTAATGTTTTTAACGGTTGACGGTATTTGATGCTTAGTCAAATGGTTGTTTGCAGTGGAAATGCTTTGTGATTCTTCCGGTGCAAATATTGAACGGAATGATCCAGTGCACAAAATGGCATTTTTTTGAATACTGGAATGTTCCATTGCATTATTTTTAGTGAAATGGAGGCTCTTGAAGAAACAATACTTTGATTTCCTCATTCTTGCGATCAAATAGTTTTTCAAATGTTTTTTGTTTTACTAAATTGATACTTAGTCAAAGCAGGAATATGTAATAGTGAAGGTGGATGATGAACGAGAATTCCTTAGAGAACTGCTTCCTTTGTCTTTTCTATTGTTAACTATTCATAATAGAAACCTA
>JAUJPO010084694.1:0-10252 GCA_032270745.1 Tiaropsis multicirrata | reverse complement strand
GTTCTAGTGTTCTATGCGTTCTGTGTGTTCTAGTGTTCTATGCGTTCTGTGTGTTTTATGTGTTCTAGTGTTCTATGCGTTCTAGTGTTCTGTGTTTTTCACCAACCGCCCGAATGGAAACCTCGGACTCTTGTCCAAGTTGCTGCTCACCATGATTTGTAACTTCAACAGATGGACGTCAAGACCGCATACCTGCATTCACCGATCGAGGAGGAGATCTACATAAATGCACTAGAAGGTTACCAGACATCAAATCCAAACCTTGTTTGGAAGTCTCTTTATGGATTGAGACAAAGTGGTCGTAATTGGAATGACACTTTTCATAATAATTTAAAGGACAATGGGTTTGCTGAGTCAATAGCTGACCCTTGCATGTTGACAAAATCCATAGATAGTACAACCATTTACTTGTATGGGTTGACGATATCGTTCTTGCATCTAGCGATCATCCTGGATCGTATGGCTGATACCAAATCGCACCTGAGCCAAACGCTCAAAATGAAAGATATCGGCCAGATGAAACATTTCCTTGGTATTGATTTTAGCCGAACTGCAATCATGGTCGAAATATATTGGCAATTTCGCTATTTCCTCGTTTTTCGAAACTTGAAGTTCGGGCGAGAAAGTCGAATTTAGGCTATCTCTTAAATGTAATCGGATATTTTAATTTGGGAGGGGTTGACAGACTTCCAGGCTATATTTTGAGCCTTATTTGACCAATTTTGAACTTTTGGATCCTCAGATCCTAAGGTCCTAAGTCTTAAACTCAGAGTTAAAACTCTACCCTTCCAACCTAACTTAGAGCACTTCCAAATCGTTTGTGGTTTTGAAAATTCGTGGGAATTTCCCTTTTTTGTCAAATATTACGACCTTGATTGAGGAAGCCAAATCAGCAGGAGTCAGGAGGAGTACATCTTAAAGATCCGAGAAAGAAGGAGATGAACCATTTGATCAAACCTCTTATCGTCAGATGGTTGGTAGTCTTATCTACGCTATGGTATGCACACGACCAGACCTTAGCTACGCTGTTACTAAGTTTTCCCAAAAGCTATCGTGTCCAACAACATCTGATTTATTCCAAATCGTTTTGTGATGCTGATTGGGCCAATTCCAAGGATCGTCGTAGTATCTCCGGCTTCTGCATTAGTTTAGACCCATCTGGTTCATTGATTGATTTTTTTGAAATAAGCGCTGCCCTCTTTTAAGCGTTGCCCTCTAATAAGCGCTGCACCTAAAAAGGCAAAAATTGAGGAAATACGGTAAGTGAAAAATAGGCAAGAGAACAAGGACTTTGCTAATGTAAACAGGAAAAGAATAACCACTTACTTGCATGATTAACCGTTTCAATATGGGATCTTTTTGTTTCAGCAAACCATCAATTATTGCAAGCTCAAAAGCATTGCTCTTTCCTGAGCCTGGCTCACAAAGGATTGTCCCGAAAAGCCCAGGAAGCTCTTCATACGGTTTCCTCTGGTGAAGCACTTTGTCACTTTTGGACCCTTCTAGGATAAGCATCTTGGTTTTTGGCCCCAACAAGGCATTAGTAGTTATCATACTACTAATGAAGACAAATTCTGGTCTGGCATTTCGGGAGCCAGACACAGCTTTAAACCAATTTCCCAAATCTTCAGGGATCTTTTCCAAGGGGAATTGTTCTTCTCTTGCCTCAGCAATAACTTTGTTCAGGAGTTCTTTACTTATCATCCCATTTTGAAACTTATACATGTTTTTTTTTCTATCTAGAAGGAAAAGTGATACAAATGAATTAACTGTCGAATTTGAAGACCTCACTTTGGACATTAAGGGTTATGGTTGACTTAATCTCCAGATTAGGCTACAGGCCACATTACTGTCCCCAAAAATACTTTTTATAACACTGGCCGGTTGTCTGGTAAAATTAATTTCACCCGGCCGCGGTCTGGAAAGAATGATATCTTTTAGGATGACCTTTTACTCTTTTATTTCTTGTCTCAGCTTGCATAAAAATATTTTAAATTTTTACTGGTCAATAGTTATATAAAATTGCATTCTTTTCACGAGAAGATTAAAAAATATAAATCAAAATATTATTATATGGCTACTTAGTCTTCCCAATCAAGATAAGTACTTCAAAACAAGAAAAAGTCTTTTGTCAAAATTAACTAAAAATTACAAAATATGCATATATGTTATGTTTATCGCATTACTTTGAATAAACGCCCGGGGCTTTTATTAATTTTTTTCAGATTTTAAAGGGGGTGTTTAAAAGAGAGGGGCGTTTATTAAATAATTTGAAAAATTGAACATAAAAGTATTGTTGTTGATATAATAATAATAAATCTCTTTTATCACCGTAAAAACACAGTATACATATATACATAAACGCTTCTAATATACACAAAGAAAAAAGGATAAAAAAGGGTAGAGGTTGGATGAAAATACACTGCGTTGTAGATTGCAAGACGCACGGTAAAAACTACAAACGCAGGACATTTTCTTCCAACTTAACCCTGAAGGCTATCCTGTTTTCACAGAGATGCCAGTTGTCAATAAAATTAATACACTCTTCGACCTCTGTCGAATTCTCAGTAACGTCAGTTGTAATATATTCAAAACAATCAGTCTTGTTTTGATATGTTGATGAATCTGATACACATATTTTGATACAATAACAACATTATTTGAGGAGAAATTTAGAAAAAATGGATTGTATAGAAAAATAAAAACATAAAATAGCAAGATATCCTTGTTCTTGTGTGTCTAAATACCCCATCTCCCTCGAATCAGAGCTCCAATCAGTCTTGTTTTGAATAAACGCCCCCTTGAAAATGAAGATGGAACATGAATATGAAAAAATCAGAATTTTTAGATCAATCTTAATTAAAATACCCATTTTGATTGTCCTTCTGTAAAAACAACAACATGATCTTGGAAGGAAATATTTTTCACCAAGTAAAAATCTCTCAATTATAAATTATTCTTTTTGAAAAAATTGATTGATTAGACTTTTTTTCTTTTGTCTTGCTGACATCCATTTCTTTATATTGGAAAGTGAAATTTTCAACGAATGACATATCGGGGAAGTTGCTTCTTCAAATACCATTTCCGCATGAATTTTCAAAATTTCCTGATGCAAAGCTTCAGCTACATCACCAGTTTCCTGACTCAATATCAGTGAATCGATAGAAAGAAAATGAAGTGTGGCTTCCAAAATGAAATGCTGCATCTCATTAACCATGGGTTCATTGGGAGGTTCCTTCATATTTAGAAGAAATTGAAGCGAGGTGATTGTATGTACCATAGCAGTTTCAGTCTTGTCATTTCCACAATCAGTGCACCTGCATAGCTTTGAACATGCTACATTGTTTTTTAAGCACTTACAAGTGAAGTTTTGGACACAACTCTTTTTCCTTTTTTGTGAATTTTTCTGCTTCTGACCACAGTAGCACCTGTATGTGATTGAAGATGTGTCATGAGCAATGGATTTTTTCTTGACTAAAGGGTGATATGTTTGACTCTCCCCATTAAAGAAAATGAATGCTGGTCTACTGGAATCACAATGTAGTGGGAAGATTGGATACATAGGAAGGTTAGGTTTTGAAGAAATGACCATTATCGGTATTCCAAAGATTTCAGCAGCTGCAGCTAGGCTTGACTTTAACCCATCTTCCTGGTCACAAAACCTTATTTCTTCATTAATCATGAATTTTAAAATTGCCTTGCCATCAACTTGATAGACAAGAGATTTGATGTATTTTGAAATATGCTGAGGAGTGTTTTTTGAACTCTCTATCATATCTTTGAGTGAGATGACAAGTGCTTCCTCTAAAGAACCATCATTTGTTTCTTGAATGGTAAAATCTAAACAGCCAAAGACTTTATCCATTGTTAATTTATCAAAGCAATCTCCTTTGGATGCAATTTCCAAGAACTCCTTAACACTCCAACATTCAGTTGGAAGTGATGCAAAGTTTTGAAAGCGATAGAGTTTCCCTGTCAGTTCTTTTGGAAGATCCTTACCAAGTTGTGACAAAATAGAAGCCAAATTTAGGATCTTTCTTGAAGCTATAAAGTAAATTTGAAAAGATTATAGAAATTACTAAGGCCATTCGTGAAAAAAATTATGTTTCCGGTCCGCGGGTGAGTAAAATTTCGCCCACTTGGCCTTTAGTATTCTATTTTTCAATGAATAACTACTTTATTGCATGAAAATTTCGCAGTTTCGCGGCCGAGGTAGAAAAACCGCGAAATTAAAATGCCGCGAAATATGTATTTGGAGCTCAACCGCAAAATAAAAATGCCGCAAAATGCAATTTTTAGCTAAAAATAGCAAAATTCGAGTGATTTTTCCAAAAAATACCTTAAATCAAAATGCCCGCAAAATTTTTGTTGGTTGAATAATTAAACTTTTTAATTAATAATTTGTTTTGTGGGAGTTACTTGGATAAATAAAGGTTATATTTCATCAAAAGTTTCAAAAATAATGTGATGGTTAAAGCTTCAGAGACTCTAGAAAAATCACCTCCGTTTTGTAGTCACAGTAACTGTACTTAACTCTTTTGTTAGGGGAATGGAAATAATCTTGTTTGTGACGCGTATTGGTTAAAAAATAACGATAACTTTAAAAATGATTAAACAAAAAAAGAAGAGTGTATAGGTTTTTAAAATCACAACATCTTTTTGTCAATGCTTAACTTTCATTTATACATGTTTCAAGAATAGAACATCTTCCAAAAGCCACTTCTGAGTGGAATATAACCATGTTTGAAAAATTGAAAACGAACGGCGAAATAAGGCTACAGAGTCGATTGAAAAAAACAACATTTTTTCTACGAGAGCTCAGAAATCCATTTTTAAACGTAGAAAGTTGAATCTTTAACAAAAATGTTTTTACTTTAATTTTATATTTTTTGGTTGGAGCAATATTTAAAAAGTCGTTTGCTCAAAGTTGCTCAACTCACACAAAAACAAAAATCTGAACGAAATGATGTCATAACAAACATGTGTAAAGTGGGGCTTTATTTTAACAAATTACAAGCTGTTTAAAGAAGGTTTTGAACACTATAGAAAAATTTTATTATCAACAGTTTCCTGTGATGGTTTAATAAGGCCTTGTTAGACGGTAACATTTGGTAACATTTTTGTGTAACATTTGGTAACATTAAAAAAAATTCAAATGTCACCGAATGTTAATGAATGTTACACGGATTTTTGGAATCAAAAAAATTTGATTCTGAACTTTTCTCTGTAACATTTTAAACAATATATTTCTTTTATCAAAAAGTTTTAATCCCTTAGCAAATTACATTTTCACATTAGATATTTGAGCATATAGAAAGAGGCAGAGACGGATGTTGAGCATGTGTGCACCTCAATACAATAGAAAGCTTTTTAATGTTTCTGTAAAATGTTATTGTGTAACACCTCTCAACATTTTCACTCAAATTTTCTATTTTTAAAAATGTTAGCAAATGTTACCCAAAAATGTTACTGTCAAGGCCTTTAAAACTAAAGAGATGTAAAATGAGTGCTATGCTAAAATTTCCTCAGGTTTAAGGGTCATTTTAGGAAAAATTTAAAGCATCATACAAACAAATCTGGTGTGTCTTTTTCTTCATCAAAATCAATTTCTAGAGTTTGAAGAAGGTCCAAATCACAAGCTGGTTGATCAATAGTAACCATTGGAATCTTCTTAGCCATTTCAAATGGATATACACTCCAGATGGGTGGAACAATTAAGGGAAGATTCTTTTTGGCAGTTTTATTCTCAGCTTTACATCTTTTATTACAATTTGCAGCATACAGCACAAAATTTAACAATGACTCTGCTGTTTGAACGGATAGCCTACTTCTTCCAAACTGCCTCATAAATTTGTGAAGCGCTTCATTGGAATTTGTTCCCATTCCAACTGGAATTTCTGAAATACATCCACTAATGATATGAGCCTTAGATGACACAAGTGTCCAATTGTTAAAGTGGATATTCCTCCATTTCTTCAAGAAATCTTCAAGATTTTTCATAATGACATCCGGTGGAGGAGTTAGTTTCGTCCTTATAAGCCCAAAATCGTCAGAAAATCTGGAAATGAGCCCAACTTCCTTCACAAACTCGAAATAAAAGGGATGCTTCTTTGATACATGTTTTGTCAATCGTTGGACTGCATGAAACAAATCGAGTTTCACTTTGGAATTTGGAAATACAGAGTTCAAAATCAGCTTCACATTACAACAATTATCAGTAAAGATAAAAAGCGGATTGGAATTCTCTTCAGAAAGATCTTCAAAAATATGCTTGTATTTCTTTAGCGATGTTCCCTTTGTCAACTTGAATTTTTTGGCTTCTCCTTTTTCATTCAAAACAATCAAAATAGAATCATACTGCTTTATCCACTTTTTCTCACTATTCATGTAACCAATGTTACTGGCCACTTTGAAAGTGTGGTCCAGCGCGAGGGACGAGAATCCTATTTCTCCAAAATGTTTTGAAAAGAGTTCCTTGTGTTGATTGTAAAATATGACGAGAATGTCGATAATTGTGTTAACACTAGGCGCAGTACACGAAAATGTATCTTGTTTAAGAGGGTACGTCTTATCAAAGGAAATTTTCCTCCTCATGTATTTGTCAACAAAACTCTCTGACAAGAACTTATGAATTGCTTGGAAAGAGCTTCCTGATTCAACCATCCTTAGAATAATGTCGTGTAAATCTGTAGTGAATCCACTATCATGGGTCAAGAGGAAAGGGATCTTTGAAAATGGCAATTGATGTAAGATGCCAGCATGATATGATATTATGGAATGAGATTTATCACAGCATTTATAAATTTTACCAACTACACAACAAAGCCACCCAACGCTCCATATTGTTCGTGGCTTAGGACCAGTGGAATCCAATTTTGATAAAGCCCATTCATTTGAATCTTGAAGTAAAACTCTTTTGCCAGTATCTTCAAGACAGTGAGGGCAAATAAGTTCAATGGATTTGTCAACTAGAGGATCCCAAAATATTATATCAGGTAGAAATGCTGAATCTGTACTTTTTCCTTCATCACTTGCTCTCTCATTAATATTACAAAACTTTCTTGACACTTGATCAATAGGGTTCCTTTCCAGTATGTCCTTAATGACAGTAATGAGCGTCTCAGTTATTATTTTCATGCTAAAATACAAAAATTTCAAAATTTAAAGTGTCATCGTTTAATTTTGACAAAGTTTAGACCTTTTTAAAGCTGAAAACAGAAAGGGAAAATCTTCATAAACGTTTCAGAAATAATATGTGCAAAAATTTGAAGTAAAGTTGATAATTATTTTCCCAGATTACCCTCTCCAGTTTTTCGCGCGGACTTAATTTCGCAGATAGGGCCAAAATCCGCGAAATTTAATCCCCGTAAAATTGTATCCCCTTAAAGTACTCTACCATAGTTTCTAGAGGGGTTTGAACCCCCCCCCCCTTAAATCCAAACCCCCCCCCCATACGAAATTCATATAAAATTTCCAGACCCCCCTTACGAAAACATTTATTTTACTAGGTTTTTGTTGCAAAACAGGGTTCCCCTGGTACTTTGCTATAAAAAGTTATCTTTCCTCCTAACAGAAGCACCGCAGATATTGATACTGATTTTATTAAAGGTGGGTTAATTTAACAAAATTTTGGGCTCGCTTCGGTCGCAACCAAAGTTTTTAGCTCGCTGCGCTTGATGTCAAAAAAGTACTTGTGTGATTTGCCAAAATATAATTTTTTAATTTGAGCCTGTGTGTGTCCTTTTAAATGTGTTATTTCAAAAGGGCTCCCTTGCCTAACATAATGAAGTATGCCTCTACCAGGGCAGGGGCTGCGGCGACAGTCCTTTCCCCCACTCAAGATTAATTATTTTCATTTTTTATTAATTATTGCTCACTTTATTGCTTGATACACGCTATTTTTTTTACTATGAACACATATACAATGTGTAAAATGAAGCATGTTTTAGCCAATCTTAAACTCTAAAATAAAAAAAATTCTATATATTAGATGTATCTCCCTACATATATTATGTGGCCCCTCCATATTTCTTACCTTGTCGCGGTCTCTGTCTACCTATATTTATCCTAAGAGGCAATTGTCCGGGGAAGGGGGGGAACAATCTGAGGGCAAGTGTCCTAAAATGCATTGCCCTTTGTGAGAGGTCCAGATCAAAGGAAGTACACTCAACAGTGGTGATGTCTACTAAAAGAATTCTTAATTTGATAATAGACACTTCTAAAACCCATTTTACCCCTACCGACGGTATAGTGGGAAAAACAACTTCCACTACGACCCACGGCATGGCCCGGACATTTCCGGGCCTGCTCGGGCCATGTCCATGCTTTAAAGTAAAACTCTGTAAAGTGCTCTGGACATTAAGTGTGGGCCATGTTCCGGGCCTCAAATTATATTATTTTGCCTGGTCCGTACAGATGCGCGGGCAATGCCGTGGGTCGTCTTCCACTTTACCAAGATGAGAACGACATCGTTGATGAGAGAAGAATCTCTCCAAACCTAGCCGGATGTTAAATCTTGTGATAAACTTCCAATATGTCTATTATTATAACTTAAATGTATTTAAACTTCAAAAGTCTTTGAAAAAGGTTAAGTAGATCTAACCTATCAAACCCCAAAAAATATAACCCGGAAGCCCTCAAATACCTCTCTGATTGCTCCCAAGATGGCTCCCGGAAAGTCCCAGATAACCCTGACAGACATGCCAACTGGAGAAAATGAAATTGCATGAGAAAAAGATGACAACAAAAATCCAAAATTTTGATCCGTTTACCTGTTTTTTCCAATAAAAATTTGGGGAAACTTCTCCAGGAAATCAGGGAAACATTTTTTCCGAAATTGGAAAAATCTGGGAAGTTTTTTTCCAGAGACTGAAAAAAATCTGGAAAACTTTTCTAAAATGCCAAAAATCAGGGAAATATTTCAAAAAATTCAAAAAAATAAGGGAAAAATTTCCAGGAAAATCAGAGAAATTTTCCAAAGTTTTGAAAATGCTTGAGACCAGACCCAATTAATCGATCGGTTCGATTATCGAACTAATCGAACTTAATTGAACAACTAGAGTTCGATTAGTCTAGCTAATCGAACTTTTCATTTCAGCGAAAAATTGTGAGAGTTCGATTAGGTTCGATAAGTTCGACAAGGTTCAATTATGTTTGATTACTAATCCAACCAGTTAATCGAACTAATCGAACTTGAATTGGAGCTAAAATTGTGAGAGTTCGATTAAGTCCAATTACCAAACTTAATCGAACTCTATTCGACGAACAAAAGTTTGATTAAGTTCAACAAAGTTCGATTAAAAGATCGGTTCGATTAGTTCGATTAATCGGGTCTGGTTGAGAAAAGGACAAAACAATTTCTGCGTGAGACTTTATCAAAATGCGTGAGTGTCACGCACAATGTATGAGAGTTGGCATGTCTGTCCTGAATCCCCTGGAACGCGATCTAGCCAACCTATAGCAACCCTCTGATCGTCCCGAAATTTCAGGGGGATTCCATCATGGGTTGTCCAGTGTCCTGCCTGGTACCCATTAACAGACAAATTCTGGCTGGAATGGTCCAATTTTCAAAATAGTATAGGAATAGAGGACAATAATTATCGAAAAAATGGACTTTCAAACAGAACAAAAAGTTCAAATCTCAAACCCAATTTTGTATTATATATATGTTGTCAGTTAATCATCAGATCATGCAAACAGTGGTTATCTTCTTCCTATTTGTATTTAAGTTAAGTTAGCAACATCTTCATTCTCTTGACCTATGTTTCACTCATTACGATGCGAGATGTTCTCCTCTTTTTAGTTAGAAAGTTTTTGAATTTTCTAACTTTAGCAGTTTAGCTGCCATGTCATATGATTCTTCCTTCCATCTTCATTCTTCTTCCAATCTAACACTTGCAGAAAACTTGCACATGCGGTCTAGCTCTAATAATTTTTTTTTTTTTTTAATAAAATGCAGAACTAATTACAACAGAGTTACGAACGAAGTTATACAAAACTTTTTGTTAAAATACCGAACCAGATCGGAAAAGAATTTCAAAGCACTATATAAGCGCATGCGCAAATTAATTAGAACGCTAGAACACTAGAACAATAGAACGCATAGAACACTAGAACGCATAGAACACTAGAACGCATAGAACACTAGAACGCATAGAACACTAGAACGCATAGAACACTAGAACGTATAGAACACTAGAACACATAGAACACTAGAACACATAGAACACTAGAACACATAGAACACTAGAAC
>JAUJPO010084683.1:0-10253 GCA_032270745.1 Tiaropsis multicirrata | reverse complement strand
ATTAATTTCAAAATTGCACTCTTTTTAAGAGTTTTACGACTTTATCAATGGTTATAATGGTTTGAAAAATAGTTTTCTTAAAATAGAAATCAACAATAGGAAAAGCAGAAAAAATACCCGGTATTATGTAGGTAGAAGATAATCCGAAAGGAAACGGAACAGTTAATAAGGGATACTATCCTGGTGTCTGTCTGTCTGCTGCATGAAAACAATTTTTACTGACAATCTTTCTACAATAGACTTTTTATCCTGGTTGAAAACATCCTAATCTGGATTTAGTTTGTCTTAGATTCGAATGCGTGTGTCTTGGTTGTCAAGGTACAGTAACTAACGATCTGAGATTTTTAATTAGTGAACAGCAGGTGTCGTTTACCAGCTGAGCTTTACATAATAAGTGTTAGAAAATAAAGATTTCTGATGTTGTGATTGTGCTTGAGATTAACTGGGCAAGCCTTGTCACAAATACGGATTTTACTGACCGTGACTGTATATCCCGTATCCTACTCCGAGAAGACCGTGTAACTAATACTATCTTACAGTATACTAACGAACCGATGTAGGCTCTAGAACGGCTTTTCCCAGTGGTCGAAAAACTTGAAATTTGGGCTATTTTTGAAAAAATGTTAGAAAATCGCTTTTTAAAAATCGTGCCTCCCTTGTTTTGACTTCTAGTGAGTGGGAAAATGAAAAACTTTATCTTTTGAAGTCAAAATATCGAAACAAATTAATTTTTTTCTATCCATTAACAGGAGGAATCGGAGATGAAGAGCGATGGAACATTATCCACTCTGCGTCCTTGTCAAATGAGCGTGGCCAGAATAACTGTCGTCAGAGGGTAAAGAATATACCAACTAATTTGATTAGTTTTTCCAGAAAAAATCCCCCATGTTGAGGAAGTCGTTTTTTTTAATTACACCCCTGGATTTCGTACCAAAATTCTTGGACTCGCCTGGATTTGCATGTTGAGGGTATGATTTTTAGCACTCTTACCGACGGTATTCTCTTTTCGCATATCCCCCTGGATTTTTTCCTGATTCGTACAGACCCCTTCAATAATCAGTGGTATGGCGACTTTTTGGAAAAGTCCATATTACACTTCTTGTTAATTTACTGTAAAACATGATTTCAGTTCACTCGTGAGTATCTTAGATACAAATTTTAAAAGGATATCGAAAAAATCTTCTAATAGAAATATTCAAATTCGCTGACCTTTCTGGAGATGGAAATTAATTGTTGGCTACATTTCCATTACACGATTGCTGTGTTGCTTAAAGTCAATTTGAGAGGAATTGTTTCTGTTCCATTTTTGCCCCAGACGCCATCCTTTTTCCATTTGTTTTATCATAACGTGGTTAAAAGTGGTAAAAAATACTTACATTTTTGCTACCTCAGAGAGGAATTGTCTCTTTTACCTCAATATTTTCATTTATTCCATTTTTTTTCATTTTTACCATACCATACGTATTATAAAACAAAATGAATATGGTGTTAAAGGTTGAAGCATCGCGCTTTCTAGTTTAGTTACGTTGTGGTTATTATGTCATATATTGTTTGAATATGTAAAAAAGAAAACGAAAATGGTGAAAGTCATCTATTTGTTTTGATTACATCATAGCGACGGATGATATATTCGTTCGAAAATTGCCGCCATTTACAATACCGCGTTTGCCCCAGATTCTTGAAACAAAACGAAATTTTATTTGGCTTGAAGACAACTTGACAAAGTGTTCCATTTTTGACATATTTTTCATCATCTTTATCAGTGGCTTCATTTTTATATTATTACTGTTTTCTTTTGTATTCTTTTCTATAGGTGGGGTCCGTTAGAAGGAGTACCATTTATTGATGATTATATATCAACTTCAGAACAGGTACCTTTTTGCACATATATTTGATGTAAATTATTTGGTGTAAGTTATTAAAACGGATATTGCATGCTCCGGAGACACAGTAACAAAATTCGTGCGATTGCAACCAATAGCGTGTTTTTTTTTTTTTTGTAATTGCATAAAAATGTTTTATTGTGTCTTTCCAATTAAATTAGGGATATCTAACTTTGGGATGTTTGCAACTTGTTTTGGTAAATGTGTTTGTAGCTAGACAGCTTTTTGTTGAAATCATACGAAAATTGTCGCCGTGTCCCCGAAGCTTAAGGGAAGAACTCATTTCGGAATTTGATCTCGCAATTCAAGAGTTTCAACGTTTTGAATTTGGTGGAATTTACCTTAAAAATAACCGAAAAAAGGGTGACCCCATGCTCGGATTTTAGGGGATTTTTTTTGAGTGGTAATGATTGTATGAAGAAGGTCTGGAGAAAGTTACAGCTTTACGTTTTTTTTTTCTCTCACAAACAGCCTGCTTTTATCTACCACGACCTCACTATATATCGATTCACAAACATTATTTCGATCACTTGATTTTCAAATCTAATTTCCCTTGCAGGTTGTCGATTATTTGACCAAGTTTTCGGGCATCAAGCCGGGCGACTTGGACGTGTCAAGTTCATCTAAACATTTGACGACGCTGAAAACTTCTTATCAAAAACTGCGTTACCTGTCCGATTTAAAAGTCGTTATGGTCGGACATGGTTTGAAGAAGGATTTTCGTGTCATCAATTTAGTTGTAAGTTTTATTACACCCATGCATCAGTACCCCGGTCAGACCCGCCCCGGCGAAAAATGGTCAAACATCAAGACCCCCTGGTGAAAATAAGCTGCCAGACCATGCAAAAGCCCCCAGACCATGCAAAAGCCCCGGTTGAATAAAATCATTTGAACCTCAACCAGGGTACTAACAGGTGTGAACATTATACTCCCCGACAAAAAAGATTCTGCGAAATATAACTATCTAATTTGGCAATTCGTAGTCTTGGTTGCAATGTGCTGGACAGTTGTATGCTGGAAATTTTTTCATCATGGGGGATAAGTGTCCGGAAGTAGTATGGAATTGGCTCATATCCGGGGGTAAATTTGTTAATGTCCAGGAGACAAATCAACAAAGGGTAAAACTACTGCCTCGAGCCATATCAATAACGTCAAAAGGCGCACAAAGAACTCTGGGGACGAGGTTGGTCAATTGATTCTTTCCGCTCGCCTTTTTCTTCCAGTGACGTAATCTTTTCTAAGGAATTTTGATCATATAAAAGGCGAGCGCTATACTTGCCCAAGTAGAGACCGGCCTTTAACATCATTTTTTTTATTAGGAATGATCGTTTCACTCTGTCTACTCACTTTCTTTAGATACCACGTGAGCAAGTGATTGATACAGTTGAACTGTTTCATTTGAATAAGCAGCGTTATGTATCCTTGAAGTTTCTTGCATGGCATTTCTTAAGTAAGTCTAATTGATTGTTAACAAATAGTGCCTATACACGACTTTTTATTACCGCAATGACCTCATCAATCACCTCGTTACCAACTACTAAACTAAAGGCTAAAGTGACACTCGCGACGGACCTTTGCGTTTCTAGCAGGGCTCCCAGCTGTCCTAAAATTCACAAATTTGTCCTTAATTTTGGTAATGTCCTAAATGTTCTAAACTAACTGTTTTGCAGCTTTTTACTCTAATTTCTTTTTTCCTGCGGCGCTGCATTTTTATCTCACTTCACTAAAAAAAAGTTTCAAAACCTAAAACCTATACTTTCAGTCCTGTTTACATAACAGTCTTTCTACAAGCCTATTTTTATGAAATACATAGTTAAACGGCAAAAAAAGAAAAAAAAATTTCCATTAATTTTTACTGCAAAAACTTTGGTTTGTATGAAGTGAAATAAAATGAAATAATTGTGTCCTATATTGTCCGAATTTTAAAGATTTTGTCCCCCAAAGTCCTAAAATATGCCGGGAACTCATTCAGGATCTCGTTGCAATTTCTTAGAATTTTTAGTACATACAATAACTTTTTCAACCTTTGTGTTATATTTGTTGTATTGATTACTATCCGCATTCTAGAACGAATTTTTTTTTCGTTTTTGATGCCAGAATTCTAACTCCCGAACAACGGGAGCCTTTTTTTGAAATCTTATTTTTTTTTCTTCCATAACTCTGATACAAGAGTGTGGGTAGATATTCCAGACATTGTCGTTTGCAGTGATACTAACGAGGTCTAAACCTGCGAGAACAGTATGTTCTCCCTTGTAGTTCGAGTGTCTCTGAATACGCCATGGCTCTACCAGCTCGCAACCCTAGGTTGCAATGTCAAGCTGTGCCGTGATTCCTACTACCTACCTACCTGGGGGTAGGACCGATCCCGAGACATCAGAGGGCATATATCTAACTAACTACTGATTTTCTTTTTTCAGATATCAAGATTCAGGCGGGAACACATGATAGCGCAGAGGATGCTTATACAGCTTTGAAATTATACCACAAGTATAAAGAACTGTTACTCGCCGGCGAGTACGTGCTACAAGAGGAACTCGAAATTCTTTATGAAACAGGTCGCCAGTATAATTGGCAGGTACCAGAATGATCGGAGTTGATTTCTTTTTTGGCTAGGTACAGTCAGGGAATACCCCTACAAATATAGATGACATTTTGATGATATCATCAAGATGTCATCTGGATCCCATCAGAAAGCCATCGACTAGCATCATCCTGATATTATACACAGATGGTTATGAATAAAAAATGTCATCTGAAAAGTCAATCAGGAGTTTATCATGTTTTTGCGGAAGGGCACAGTAATGAATAATGTGAAAAATGCTATCCATTAGCTAGCCGATTCCGATTCCGAACAAATTAATTATTGCCGGAAGATTACCCAGATTTTCCCGAAGAATTGGTAAATTGGAACCAATGGGCTTTCCCAGAAAAAGTCTGTATCCACCCTGTTGAGGATATAGGATATCCAGGGGGTCTGAAATTTTCAATATCCTAGGATATCCAGGGGGTTTCAAATTTCGGCACGGATATCCAGGAGGGTTGGAAAAATCGACATCCTCAACAGTGGGAATATGGATTTTTTCTGTAAAAGCCCAATACTGAAACACATTTTTTTCTGTACATACACATCTTTATACTACTTACTATTATCTTATACATTTTCGGAAAGGAAATTAATTAATGTCGAATTTTTCATACTCTTTATTCAAACCATTGATGTATAAATGAATGGACGTAATCAACTTCTTTTGTTGGACTTTTGTTTCTTTGAAACCATTCGCGTTGCCGCTAAGTATGGATCGTAAAAATAAACAATGAAATTAAACGAGATGTTACTTGGGGTGAATATGTAATTTGATGACATTGGGGCATTCCAAAAAAAACATACAGACGAATGGACGAACCTTTTAGGCGTAATTCTTTTCTCTGAAAAAATATGCCTTTTACCCCTGGAAAAATGGTAAAATCTGAAGAAAAGAAACCTAAAAAAAGATTTTCACAATCCCTTGGATTGGTTTAATGGTAGGGTGGACGAAGTAATAAAAATTAACCCCCTGGAAATTTTATGGTATCCTCTTTTCAATCCCCTGGAAACTTAATGATTTCGTTTAACCCCCTGGAAATTTCTCGTAGGATTTTTGATGCCTTTAGAAATTATTGTAGCTTCAACTTTACCCCTGAAAATCAGATATTTGTCTAGACGATGCTAAGTTGTCTAACTCCCTGGAAAAACCTCAATTTTTACTCGAACCCCCTGGAAATTTTCCAAATAATTTGCCATCACCCCTTGAAAATTTCAATCAAAATACCCTCTGGAAAAGTTCGTCCACCCACGTGTATGGATATAAAATGACGGTTATTTTTTAACTAACTAACTTTTCAAAAAACAATAGAAGATGATTGTCCCTTAATTTATACGTCCATGTTCAGACAGAAACATTTAAATATGAACAACATTGCTCTGGTTAAAAATCTTTATTGTCGACCCATAAAAATATAAGCATTTTGATTGGTCGAGAGCATCGACATAAATGCGATATTTGATATTTCACATGTGAAATATAACCGCGTTTTTTTTTCTTCAAGGGAACTGGAAAGCGAAATCAAACCAATTGACTTCCTTGAAAACTACCAAAGCGAGGCTTTTTAATGGTAATATGAATCGGATCGGCTCTTACATAAACGCGAGGGATAAATGTTCTACAATGTTGGACATAATTGGCAAAGCCCCTTTTTGTTTCTTTTAACAATAAACCTCGAATCGGATCCCCTTATACCCCCAGTTCAATGTTGGAGAATGACTGTGACAATATTAAGAGGCTTTTTGATCAGTTAACATTGAATTGCGGGTCCGAGAGAGAGGAAATTTTTCTTATTTATAAGGTTTTTAAAGATAGAATTCCTTTAGTTCTTTTGTTGAAAACGAAGCAAGCTAATAACAATTGGAATCCGTTCTCAAATTAACAGGATGATGAATCACCATAGAGATTTTTTCCATAAAGTTAAAATGATTAGATCTGACGTAAAAGCTGTGGAATTTTTTATTTGACGTCAATTTTATAATCATGAACGAAAAGAGTCTTCGATTATCAGTGTAGTGCAGTATAATACAGGTTAACAATTCGTGAAACACAGGTAAGGATTTTTTTGTAAGTGATTTTTTTTTGCTCGTGACAAGTGTCTCGCATATCGATTACTTGAGTCCAGTATGACTTTTATGGCTAAAAGTGAATTTTATTTGACACGCTTTTTTTTTCTTTTACTTTTTTGTTGTTGAAGGTCAGCATTATTTTTCTATTGTCCCAAACAATAGGCCTATTGTCTTAGATCCAAAAATTTCACCCTGATATTCTTATAGAAAATATTCTTATAAAAAAGTATGGTATACTCATGATACATATGATGGAAAGGGATGCAAAACTATCGCGTAATTCTTCACTGAATTAGACAAGGATAATTTTCTTGATTCGTTTTTGTAATTCTTCTTCTTCTAGGCACCATGGAACGTCATTTAACAGGTACCCGTTTCTTCCTGGAACTCGGTCAACGACAAGACGTGGACAAAATACAAGAATTAATCAAATCTCACGGAGGGGTAAGTGATCTACTTGAATGTGATTTTGTTTGGATGTCGTAATAAATTTCTCTGTGAAACACTATTGAACTACCCGACCGACCCTCGAAAGGCTTGAAAGAACCATATTAAGATCTGAAGATTTATCCCCTCTGAATAGAAATAGAATCGAGTTAGTAATAAATGATTGAAATTTATACAACACTTTATGTAAAGAGAAAGGATATTTTTTAATCTAAATATATGCTGAGACTCGGAGATATTTTCTAATTGTAGTACTTCGTCGACCCTAAATTATGAAATTTATATTTTTATTTTACCGACATATATTTTTCTAACAATCTGCCTGTATGTAGCACAACAAATTAAATTTGTCTCGCTTTATCAGTTAAAATTTTCTGACTGCGAAAAAAAAGATTACACGAAGGTTTTATTTTTTCCGCCCTGTAGAGATTATTTGCTAGAGGTATGTTTAGATGATGACGATTTAAAGTAGCATCGTGTTAAGTGTTAAGTAGGCCCACCCACTCTGAACTTTTTTGTGTCTTGGATTTCCTATATGTGCTGAAAAAACGCGTTAATCTTTTGGTAGGCTCTCAAATGTTCTTTTTTCACTTTTTCTTTCTCTTTTTCATGTAAAAATCGTAGCATCTCGTAACAACATAATATGCTTAAATTGTATGATTATATAATATTAGACTAGAAGCCCTCCGGTTACACAACGGAAAATTTTATTCGGAAAAAAAGTCGAACATTTTTCGGCTGAAACTAATCACTTTGTGTGTACATATTTTTTTTCTTGCTGAATATGTAAAGATTTCTTGTCTATGCTCAGTACACGTCGAACGTTGTTTTAGCGTTAAAATAACGTTTTGGGAAATGGGAAATGTTGGGTGGAAATAGTCCAGCCTATACCATCCAATAACTGATTGAGAAAGTCCTATCCGAAAATAAATTGTATTGGCCTTGAAACCTTTGAGTTCAGTAATCTGATATTATATAAAATTTAGGCATATTATGGTGTTAAGACATGATAAAATAATTTGATCATTATGATTAATTTGAAGTCTCAAAACAACTTCCACTTTGCCCGCTGACGGAGGAGAAGAATCTCTCGAAACGTAGCCAAACGTTAAACCTCGTGATCAAAGCCACAATAAACTTCCAATATGTTCAATCTTTTTTAGAAAATGGAGACCTTTCTTTGGAAGAATGTTGATTATTATATGATCGATCCATCTTCTACGGTTGCCACAGCAAGAAAACCGTTAAATAACGTCAAGACAAGATGTATCAATGCTCATAAGGTATGTAAATTTCAAGCTCATTTTATCTAGAATCTTTATGTTAGTTCGGTGTTCGGATTAAACTTTTGGTTCCCTTAGTCGCTAATTTTTAACGTAAATTTATTTCCTTATCTTCTCGAAATATTTTCATTATAATAAATATGAGCCAGCCTATCGATGTCAAACTTCGGCTACCGTAAAAGTTTTGCAGTGATTTTTATAATTGAAACTTTTGTCGAAGAGGAATTTTGATTCCCTGACGGTTCTTTTTAAATTATGTTAGAAGTTACATTTGAAGATTTATTCAAAGCACCAAAAGCACAACTTTTTTCAACTACTCAAAATACTGACTGAAAATTACAATTACAAACTTTGAAAGAAATATTTGAGCGTGTTGCAAAAGTTATGGCCCACCCAGTATTGTTATGCAACTGTTATGTAACTCATTAGTTGGGCCAAATTTAGGAAGTAAAAAGGATTAACACGGAATAACAATTTCGGGACCAGCATATTTCGTACTATTAAAACCAAGTTTTCATGTACCTTAGAGTCGCCAAATTTGGCGGATTTGGTCCAGCTGCTTAACAAGGCAAAGATTTCACCCAAGCTTACAGGGACATTTAAGATTTCACTGGTGACCTAAAAGTCCGACCGAATAATAGAATTTAGATAGTCAACACGAAAAAAATTATAGACCTGCATACTTGGTACTAATACAACTGAATTTTAATGTAGATTAACATATTTAAAGCCCAAAAATAATGGCCTCAAAGTACTGGAAAATGATCAAAATGAAACGAAAAAAGCCATCTTTACGGATATGATAAACTCCTCGAAATCAGTACAAAAATCGGTCACACTCGATAAAAGTATTTTTTTTTTGAGAGCTTTCATGTGATATAGATGACTTTTGGTGTAAATTTTTCAAAGCCTTGGACCTTTGCCTAGGGAAGATAAACTCTCGCTTATAAAAACTTTTTCCCATGGCTTTCAGCGTGGAACTTTTAGTATTATATTGATCTACGTGAAACATTTTGTTCTCACAATACCAAATATTCTAGTTCGTAAGTCAATTTTTAATTCGACCAAACCACAACTTTTATGTAATCTAAGGGTTGTACTTGTTACTTTTGTCTAATGTTACCATATATGATGTTACACAATAGAATCAGTTAAGAAATAATTTTAAGTAGAAAGTAAGCGTGTTGTCTCTATTTTTTACCATACTCATTGTTTTTCGAAGTAAAATTTTTAACTTGTGTTAAAAGCTTCGCATTACAATTGTTCGTTTCCTAAAATAGAAATTTCCTTCTTTTCTACCGGGTGTTTCGTAAAAAGGAGAACACGTTCGAAATCTATGGTGGCCTAAAAGGGCCAACCAGCAAAACAAATCGAAATCGAGAAAAGTAAATTCAGATAGAGAAAAATAAATTATGGTAAATCCAAGCAAATAAATTCAGATACAAAAAATTGAATTTTGGCAAATTTTGACATATACTTTTACTTTCAAGGTCACAATCTCTTCCAAAAGGCTACATGCGCATTTTATTTCCATCAGCTCAATGCGTAGGCCAAAAATAAATCCGACATTGGCACTTAAAGAGTTAAGAAAGATTTATCCATACCTCGAGTTAATTGTAAAAGAGAGTTTTTATCGCATTCCTTGACGCCAGACCCACCACCTAGTTTCTCTCCCAATGGCAATGCAATGTTTTGGATAAATTTCATGGGGAGGCTTAGATATAAGTGCGGCGCTCCTTTGCTAGAGCAATCCATCGGCTTGGCTGTCAATCAATCTAAAGCGATTATATTGTATTGGGAATTTCGTATTCTTTGTAACAAGAAGTAGTCACAAGAAGAGATAGTCTGGAAACGCTTGAGATCCTATTGGCCGATGTTATTGTTTACCAAAATGCTAGTGTCCAGGACATCAGACCTGCAAAAGTAGACAAATATGGTAAATTCGATGGCGTTCGCTTCGTTGTCCTTTTGTTTACATTTTTGTTTTGT